>JAPYYM010001633.1:0-13238 GCA_028534135.1 Potos flavus
AAAAAAAAAAAAAGTTAACAGGTACTATACAAACAAGGAAACAAGCATTATTTGTGAAAACCAACAGAAACAAAACTGAAATTTACCATATGCTGGATATAGAATATAAAAGGCTTATGGTTATTAACACTAGAGGAAAGAAATTCTATCTCAGATTGGGTTTCCTAGAACTAGAGCCTGAGGCAGGGATTTGTATTAATATGCTTTCTTTAAAAAGATTTGAGTGAGTGAGTGAAGGGAGGGGCAGAGGGAGAGAATTTTTAAGCAGACTCTCCAGTGAGCATGGAGCCACATGCAGGGCTCAATCCCAAGACCCATGAGATCATCATGACCTAAGTGGAAACCAAGAGTCTGATGCTTAACTGACTGAGCCACCCAGGCGCCCCTGGATTATTATGTTTTATTGAAGGGGAGCTCATCAGGAAGAACTTCAAACAACATGGAAAAGCAAAGAGCTGAGCAAGGGTAAAACTCAGGTAAAATTTTAGTCTTGGCTCAATCCACAGATTAAGGATGGTTTCTGAAGCATAAACTGCAGTGTATGCGTATGTCTTCATTATGTTTCTCCTTCTACTTGTGTGGAAGTTATTCATTCATTCTGTTATTTCAGTAATCACCCTATTTTAGCCTGCATATATGACAAAAGTAATCAGCAGCTACTACTGGCAAGGATCAAAAGAACTCTCGTTTCCTACTGGTTAGAATGGAAACTGGTCCAACGTGTTGGGAGAAGAGTTAAACGTTGCACAGTGAAGTCAAACATGTGTGTGTCCTATGATCTGACATTTTCAGAGTTATATGTCCTAGGCAAACCTCCGAACCTGTGTACCAAGGATATTAATAGCAGCATTGTTGCAATGTTAAAGATAGTTGGAAAAACTCAATGTTCATTAGTAGTAGAATAAATAAATAACTCCAAAAATAAATAATAAATTAGCAACTCCAATTATATATTAGAACACTGAGCAACAATGAAAATGGATAAGAAGCTGTAATTAACGAATGGATGAATCTCAAAAACTTGGTGTTGAGTAAAAGAAGCAGAATATACACAATTATATTTACACAAAGTTCACACGCAGACGAAATCGGCTAATATATTTTTATGGGTACATACATAGGTATAAAACTTCAATGAAAGTAAGGGAATGATTAACACAAAATATTATTTGATGATTATCTCTGGATTTGTGGAGGGAGGGGAATACAAGCAGGGAGAGAGGGAATTTCTAATACTCTCCTTCCTAGCCTGTGTGATGAAGACATAGTACTCATTATTCTTTGAATAATTTGTATACATAATTTGATATAATTTTAATGTGATTAGCAAGAAATTTTTTATTTTTTAGTATGGTATTTGAGAACTTAAACTTACAGTCACCTTCATACTTGGCCATCTTACTTGGCCATCTAATTAATACCCTTGAGACTTTTCTCTTATAGTATCATCTGTTTTTCTTTCATAAAACCTACAGTTCGTAATCATATATTTATTTGGGTGTTTATATGTTTTATTACCTTTCTCCCACTAAGCTGCATGCTTCCTAAGAACTGAAACCATGTCTGTTTTGCTTACTCCTGTGAGATTCAAAATGATTTCTTCTACATGAAGTTGTATAGAGTCAGATAACATATAAATAGATCAGTACTATACATGGTACATGGTGAGTACTCAATACATATTACTGTAGGTGCTGATATTGCTGTCAGTTCTGCATCTTTTTATTTAACTCTACCGGTTGTCTAAGTTAATTTCATTCAAATTTGTTCATCAGGGGCACCAATTATGTTGTAGTCACTCTTTCTTGCTGCCCAGGTATATGAATGTAGACTACTTCGCCACTTCATGAATAGTGGTTGTAGCATCAACAGCTGAAAACCAGGGAAGTCCAATAAGGTTGAGTGTGACTGTAGTTTTCCTAGTGGAAAGAAAGATCCGTAGATTCGGGTTAGAGGCTGAGAGATGAAACACTCATTTGCTAATTCTAATTCTCAATCGGAAGTATCTTGGAATGATTTGTTTCACCATTTTAGAGAAAGATACCATCTACAGGCTTCTTTCTTTCTTTTTTTTTTTTAAGATTTTATTTATTTATTTGACAGAAAGAGAGAGATCACAAGTAGGCAGAGAGGCAGGCAGAGAGAGGGGGAAGCAGGCTCCCTGCTGAGCAGATAGCCCTATGTGGGGCTAGATCCCAGGACCCTGAGGTTATGACCTGAGCCGAAGGCAGAGGCTTTAACCCACTGAGCCACCCAGGTGCCCCATCTACAGGCTTCTATCAGGGCAAGTCGTCATTAAAAAAATAAGAAATTATGATAATACCAAAAAAAGGGACAACTTTGTAAAATGGATTAGGACCCAAGAGTTGGTTGGGAAATAAATTTAACAAGTTTCAACCAACACTTGCTGTAATGAGATAAAATGAATAATAAATAGTAGAGTGCAGACAAATAATTTATGACACTTCCGCTTTTTCTATATATGCCATTTTTTAAAAATCATCCATTCACTGTGAGAAGCATGCTAATGCCTGGGATGGTAGCATGAAATAATGGTCAATGGCAACTGTAAGAATTGTTGATTGAAAACTGAAAAAAATTCTTCTTTCACGGATGTTAAAATATGATAAAATTTGTATATTAGTATCAATAAAATAAGGCATAAACATATATAAATACTAGTCTCTGATATTAAACATATTTCTTAGTGTGGGCTGTGGCTAAAACATTTGAAAGCTACTGCCCTACAAAATATATTTTTTGTTCCTTAGAGTTGGATGGAATATTGCAAAATCATACATATATCAGACTGCGAAATTACAGTGACTATAAGAAACTCTTTGGTAAACTAAAACTAAAGTAACATTTCTAAAATTGACACAGAAGAATTGCACATATATGATGAAGTTGTCAGTCAAATTATAAATTAAATCAACATAAAACATTCACTTGACCACGAAATTGACAGCTGAGACTGTGTACATAATACTTAGACCAGTGAAAACTTTGATCCACCAAGCATGAAGAAATTGGACAGACATGTGGATTCCTCAGGATCACAGACTCTTGGAAAAAATATATCAGATTTTTCTGTAAAGTATATAATTCATTGCCAGGTATGTGTAATCCGTTTTGGAAAACTTCCAATCATTAAAATTTGAAAATAATAAAAAATTACCATAGAAGCTTTCAGTAACACTTGCTTAAGTTGTTCTAGAAAATGCTGCTATTTTTGATTTCTGCAGAGTCAAGTGCAGAAGCGAGTAGACTGATAAACTTATGAACATCATGAAAAGAGTTGTAGAGAGGAACTGGAGCCACTCGGATGCCGTTTGGCTCTCGCTTGTCACACTGTGTGGGGGAAAAATAAAGTCACAATAATGTTAGCATTACTAACATAATGAAAAATCTACATTCAAGATAAACTTACATAAAGCAATCATGCTGATTTCCCTAAAACTTAATATATAAGTATTTTTTTTACTTGTAGTAAAGCATGTTTCTGTGTTATTGGAAACTCTTCTCTTAATAATAGTTAAAATATGAATTAATATCGTGAGTATCCAAAGCGTTTTCCTGAAATCTACTCAGCAATCACCTTCTTGGAAGTGTCCAATAAGTCATGGATATAATTTACTGGTGGGGAGACTCTGAAGAGACTAGAACCCTTGGGCGAATTTAAATGAATAAGAACCTCACCAAGACGTGGAAAGTTTTAGTCAATAGTCTTTACATTGGATCTTTTAATCTCTTATCGCATCGTTAAGGAGTTGGCGCTATCCCTGAAATGTCACAAATGGATCCAAATAATTTGGTCTAGACTGAAGATCACTATGACTAATCTTTAAGAAATACTCACTGTGAGTTAGACAGTACAGTAAATATTTGGTTTATGTGTGCTGGGCCATTTAATTCTCACAATCACTTTTGGAGGCATTTTTGCCCCCAAAATCCAGATGCGAAAACTCAAACCAATACACGTGAATTAACTTTCCCAGGAGCACACAGCTTACAAATGGTAGAACTTGATTTGGAACACTAATATATGGATTTGTGCCCCTGGAATCTGAGATACTCTCCCCTCAGGAGTGACAGGACCACATGAGTGGAGCAATTCCTAAACTACACTGTCCCTGGAAATAGATACATGACCACCGTTTCTCCCGAAATGACCCTATTAACGCTTATTTTCTTCAAGATACTATAAACAGATCACTAAAGGCCCAGGGTTAAAAATATATATATATATATTCTTTACAATGTTAACACCCCTGAGATGTGTCTACAGTTCTTTTTTGACTAAAACGACAAGGTTGAAAATGACTTGGCTCAAACAAACAGCAAAATAAGACTGACTTTTCTTTCTCCCCACTATGTCATGTTCTTTAATTCTGTATATTCAGTAAATATAGATATTTGGGCTTTCACTGGTAAAAACTAGTGAAAACATGTCCTAATTGATTGTAATGAAACATTTTTTTTTCGGTTCAAATTGTAATGAAAAGAATGAATAAATTATGGAAGATGGGTTCCTATATTCATAATTTGTGGTTTTTTCCCTTTTATCAGAAATGACAGAGCTCTATGCCTTCAATTAACACAGTGATGAACATTTAGTCGGCAATCTATCCTCACTGACTGACCGATGTGAAATAACATGCAACAGTAAATTAGCCAGAGAACCCAAATTTTACCCGCAACATGCAACCCAGAGAGAAAACTGGGTAGCAAAGCAAGAGATATACTTACAACCACTCCTCGTTTTTCTAGTTCTTGGAAAACACATTTTATTGGAACAGAAAATGTTAGTGTAAGCTGGCAGCCGCGATCCTCTATGCCGGCTGGAGTAATTATGTTCACAAACGGTTTCTTGGTATCTCCTTTATCTTCGTTATAGTAATGCTTGATCAAGTATTCCAAATAACCGGTGAGCAAAATAGATTTTCTTCTCAACGCTTTCATAGTTGCTTGCTTAAAGATCTACAGAATGAGAAACGATCCAATTAACAGTGTCTTGGTGATTTACAACGAAGCAAAAATTGACTGAAAACCATGTTAAAAAAGGAAATGCCCACTTTCGACCCTTCCCGAAACATCCCATTTTAGATAATCCTTCATAAAAATATGTCCTCTTTTAAATGCTTGGCCATTAAAAGCCGAATGCAAAGTTGCCGTGACAGGAAAAACTGTACAAATGTCATTTAAGCAATACTTACAAAAGAAGAAGAAGAAAAATAAGTTAGGATAACATTTTTTTAGAGTTATTTTAAATCAGCTTAGTACAATTAATGTAAGTAAAACATACCTTAATAAATGCATTTAAAGATCATGAAATTCAAACCTTTTCCTCACAACCATTTTACTTAATCATAATCAAGAAGACTTTTTTCTATTCTGATAGTTTTTTGGTCCACACAGAAGTATAATAAGGGCTAAATACTCTTGTACATATAAAAGGCAGTGTGACCGATATTACTTATAATTTTTTTTTTTTTAAAAGATTTTATTTATTTATTTGTCAGAGAGAGTGAGAGAGAGAGCACAAGCAGGTAGAGGGAGAAGTAGGCTCCCTGCCGAGCAAGGAGCCCAATGTGGGACTCGATCCCAGGACCCTGGGATCATGACCTGAGCCAAGGGCAGCCGCTTAACCAACTGAACCACCCAGGCGTCCCTTACTTATAATTTTTTACCAATTCCTAAATCTCCCCAGTAACAGTAAGCAAACAAGCAGTTAAATAATAAAACTGTATTTTGTCAGACAGGGAAGCAAGTAATGTTAGATAATACATATGTTAGTACTGATGCCCTTAGGCTCGCTTTTCTGTGTGTGTGTGTGTGTGTGTGTGTGTGTGTTTCTGTCTCTCTTCCCTCCCTCTCACTCTTTTTTATCTTTCCTTCTTCTTTCATCATTTTTCCCCCTGCTAAACTCCAGCACTGGTGTGAACACACTGCCATTTGCTGCCTGAGGTGTCTTATATTATGAGTGACAAGCGCACACAGTAACTTGTTGGAACATTAGAGGTCAAAACACACATGCTTTTCTAGCTTATCTCTTAAGGTCAAGTAGAGTTTAAATATATATCCTACATATAAGAACCGAATGAACTGCAAACAGCGTGATGCACTGGCATGTCACTTAATATCCCTTTTCTGTACCATGTTATGCCACAGAGCAAAGATAGGGTCGTTCAGTGACATCTAGACTTTATGAAGCTTGGGAGAATAGTTATTTCTGTATATGCACGGGGCATGTGTAAGCAGGCATTCTGATAGAACTCAAACCATCCCGGCAAAGATTTCCTTGATCTATATGGCACAGAAGCCGTAGATTTGGCTGAAGGAGAGCAAGGGATTTGTAGGGAAGGTAACAGTATCCAAGGAAGATGGGAGAAATAGGACAGAATGGCATCTGTCTCTGTGCTCAAGCGCACATCACCAACTGTGGAAGCAAGTCGACTTTGACGTCTGTCTCAGAAGGTATCTGGGATGGGCAGTGCAAGCAGGTAACCCGAGTCACTCAGGTAGCCCGGGCTACATTGCGTTTGACAGGAGGCATCTCTTCACTGTCCGCTGTAACACAAAATGTGAGTGGATGTGGCACAAGGTGGACTCGAGGGAACACAGCCAACTTTTGGATAAAGAATCAATGTTCACAGAGGGCAGGCGCAGGGAGAGGCAAAGCATGACCCACCAGTGGTTTGGCTGGCGGAATAGGAATAGAAGAATAGGAGAGGAATTTTTTCAAGCTCCTCTTTGGAGATTAATAGTAATTCAAGGAACATTTGATTTATAAATAATTCTGAAAAATTTTCTGGCTCTGCTATAAGCCCCATAAGATACACAGGTAGGAGCAATGTGTGAAATACTACTTTGAATGCTATTTCATTTGTATTCTTAGGTTAGTAAGACTTTGGGGAGTATTACTTAAGTTTATAGGTTTCTTTAAAGGAGATTTTGTTCTTGCAGATTTCTCTGATAGCTAGAAACCCATTTTTTTATGACAAACTGTCTCAAATTTAACACACCATTACTCTTTGATAATAAAATAACTTTTAAATATGAAACCATTTTCCATCATTAAACCACAGTAAGGGCAGCTGCGCTGTGAGGCACTCTTAAAATCCTGTCAGAGGGTGTAAAGGTCTCTTCTGAGGACTCACATAAAAATATTAAGAAGGGATAATAGGAGTTAACTGGAGAATAGAATAAATATCTTCTTTTCTTTTTGGCTTCTCATTATTTCTATGCTTTCTGTACTGAGAAAGAATATTTTTTTCATCAGAAAAAATGAAAACTGTAATTTGAAAATATTCAGCTTATAACAATTTTTGGCAGAGTTTCAACTACATGGGTTATTTTTCTTACCAAGAAAAATGAATACAAAGCTAGAAAAGTTAGAGAAGTTTAAATGGGAAAAATAAGTATAGTATGATGCTTTCAATTGTCACGTTTTTTTTAAATTCTTAAAATTGACTTCCTGATAACTTTATGAGGAATCACATAGTACATTTCTTCTTAAATGCTGTATATTTTAATTGAATGCTCTAATTTTGTATTTTGGAGCTATTTATTTCATTATAAATTCATATACTGAAAGTCTAAAAATCTACCTATCACTACATATTAGTATGGCCCTTCAAAATACGACAGATATATTTTTAATTTCAAGTTAGCAGTTGGAAGATTGAGATTTCTGAATTAATCTACTATAAACATCTTCATTTTAAAAACGAAACAAATGAACTCAAGAGTACATGTAGTTAAGCGACAGTTGTCACCTATCTAAGGTCACGCTTAATGTCCCAATGAGGGCTACAGTATGCCTCCTGGTTCCTACCCTAGGTTCCCTTGATCCACATTTTTGTTATACATAAAATTTGTACCATATGTATTTGTACCATACGTATTTCTATTTGTACTATAGAAATATGTGGTGGGGCGCCTGGGTGGCTCAGTGGGTTGAAGCCTCTGCCTTCGGCTCAGGTCGTGATCTCGGGGTCCTGGGATCGAGCCCCGCGTCGGGTTCTCTGCTCAGCGGGGAGCCTGCTTCCCCCCTCTCTCTCTGCCTGCCTCTCTGCCTACTTGTGATCTCTCTGTCAAATAAATAAATAAAATTTAAAAAAAAAGGAAATATGTGGTATAAATGATTAATAGCCAATAATATAAAGAAAAAGAGCTTGAAATGATTATAAGGTACTATTTTTCATACCGTCATTCAATTGAATGCACAAGTAATTATAAACAAAACTTTTTTAATATTTTAAAAGATCATATTGTCAAACTGATATCATATCCATGTACACTGATTCTCAAGTTTAGAATCTCTCCTCCAGTTGGTTTTTGAGTATGCTGGATATTTTTTGAAAGACAAGTAGGTACAACAAGGAAAGTCACTTTGATTCATGCATCTATTTCTCATTTATTCGAACTTTAATTATCTATCTCTTGTAATGCTATAATGTAAACAAGGGCAGGAACAACATAACGGCAGCCCTCATGCTCACATGGCGTCTAGGGAGTAGAACATTTTAATGCTTAGGTAAAGAATAAGAAACAAAGAAATGCATTGTTTTGTAATTTCAGAATTTTGCAATTTATAATGGGAAGGAAGAATTTCAAAAACACTTTCTTCAACACGACACTGGATTACTTAAAGATAATTTTGGTTAGAATGGAGCCTCAGCAGCGAGTAACTTAAGTAAGGTATTTCTAAGAGGCTCAAGAGAAATACTTATGTGATAAGTAAGTTTAGTTTAGTTTAGTTTAGTTTGCTAAGTTTAAGTGTTAAAGAAAAAAAATCAATCTTCAGATTCTAGCTGAAAACAAAAACTTTGGGTGTCTATAATACAGTGTGATGTAGTGGTAAAAATTTCTGTGCTTTTTATCTTTCAAGCCTCACCTGGAGAACCAGTGGCAGGAAAACTGAGAATGTGACTTCTTTTTCATGGCAGAAGAGGTAAATATTTGAAACCAGTCCACTGCAGAAACATACTAGAGTGTCTAAAATTTCTAGATGTGGCTGAGAACTCATTTGCAAAGATAAGGAAAATCAGAGCAAATCACCATAAGTGCTAATTCCTCCTAAGGTACACCTTGGTGCTTTTCATACTGAAACTCACTTTCTTCTTGATACAAACTTGCAAAGGGAGCAAAATTTCATTTCGTTTTAAAACATTTAACAGAAGTGTTTCTCTGAATAGATATTATAAAAACAATTCAAATATCATTATCTGACTTGCTAAGCAGATTCCGTCACTCTCCCCCCAAAAAAATTTTTAAAAATTTTTTCACTGGCTGAGAAAATCTTGTTACTGGGTCTATTTTCAATTAAAGAAAAAAAAAATCTGCCAAAAAAGCGAAAACAACACAAGCTCCATCTAGTGGTCACACTGAATAGGTGCTTTTTAAGCTAGGATGAAATGAAACGAGTTGATTACCACTGTCTAGTGGTGAAGTTGTATAAAAAAAAGAACTTGACACTGCCATCCAGTGGCCAAAATGAGAAACTGCTTTGCGTGGTCACAAAATCCTGAGATTTAGGTTTAGAAGAGATTTTGGAAGTCTTTATCCAGTCATTCATTCTGAAATCACAACAGGATTTCCTAGAATATCACAAACTAGATGATTTTAAAACACTTTAAATTAAAAAAGTCAAATTCTCTTTCGAATAGCTATATATTTAAAATCTGTTAGAAACGCATATTTACAAAAAAAAAACTCCACATATTTACCTAAAATATTTTACTTTATGTATGTTTGTAAAACTATATTTACTTAATGTATGTATTAATGTTAATTATATAGCATATATTTAATATATATTTACTTAAATAAATTTAGTTTCATCCTGAAATTAATTACTATCCAAATAATTAAGTTACAGAGATATACATATGAATATTAATATAGATGTATATGCATAGGTAAAGTAGGTAAGTATCTATCTATATCAATAGGTAGAAAGGTAGATAAGCACATCTAGAAAACCAAATTGATTCTTTGCATATTATTGTTTAGGGTGAAGCTAATTTTAACTAAATATATGAATTTACTAAAAAATATATATTGAGCCAGTAATAGGAGAGATTATATAAGAATATAATGGCACATACAGTCCAGTAAAAAAAAAAAAAAATCAACTTACTTCATGAGACAACCTTACTCAATCTTTGGCTTACTCTGATGATTTGCATTTTTTTTCCCCTAAAGTATGTCTTCCTATAGTTTTGTGACATGGCGCTTTTCACTGACTCACAGAACCAGCAGAAGCAGAGTCCCCAGTAATCACAACAATGTCTGGCACATAATACTCTAATACACAAACGCTGAATGAGTAAACTAATCAAGAATTAAATACTGCATGGTTATTTTGTAATAGAGAAACCACGAGAAGATTAAACAACTTACTTAAGTTCATACAAATTCTAAGTGGAACTAAAAATATGTATTCCCTGGGTCAGTTCCAAAACATTTATCAAATGCCAACAACATTTATTATGTGCCAAGCATAGTGCTGGGGCTGGGGACCGAAATAAAAGATGGCAATTAGCCAAAAGTCACTGTCCTGAAGGAGGAACACTGGCCTTTGATCACTGTTTATACACAGTGCACATTAATCTTGCTATTTAGCAGAGAAGGTCCTACAACAGGTCACGGTCAGGTAAAGAAATAGGTAAAGATGTAGAAAGGTTGAAGCATAGATCACTTACCTCTAAACTAGCGTGTAAGGAACAGACCAACAAAATGGGAGGGTTTGAAATTCGAAATCCACTGACCCCAGGGATTAACTGCAGTTCTGAAAAATGAACAACATGTCATTTTTTATAGAACGTACCTTAAAAAATGTCCTCTATGTTTTTTTTTATGACACTGAGGTAGTAGAGAGAAAAAGAGTAATATTTAAAACCTTTTATTCCTAAGCTTTCTGAGGTATTTAAAAGAAACTCCATGGACCTAAAATAGTGGAATAGTTCCCCTTCACCTGCAATGTCTGTCTCCCCCACCCCCACTTTCGTAGCAGCCTAACAAATCCTAGAGCTCTTAGACCATAAAAATGACCTTTTGTATTCTGGACCTCATCCTCTGTCCTCCCACTCCCAAATCAGCGTTCCTTATTCTTCCCATGCTTTGCTTTTCTACTATGAAACCACGTCAATGGGACAAAAACATCAAGATTTTAATGGCTTGTAATTGTAAGGCCATCCAAAGGCAGAAATATGAATGAAATGACCTGGGAAGGTGACTTTTAGCACTAGGATTGTTAGGTCAACTGGTTTCTACTAGGAGGGAAAAGGCTTTTTAAAAAATGTCCTAAGTATGATATATTTAAAAGGTAAATTAATAACAGATATTATCCTAATTAGAATCAATTAGATTGAATAGTAGCAAATCAAATCCATTAGAGTTAAGATTACTAGTTGTAGATCGAATGAAAGCTTAGGCTGACTAAAAGAGCATTAGAATATATTCTAGGTCTTTAGAGATGCATCTAACACAGGGCTAAACAAACTCTGTCCTGGGGACCAAATCTGGCCCTCGACTTGTTTTTTAAATAAGATTTCATCGGAACATAGCCACATTCCCTCATTTATGTCTATGACCATTTTAGAAGTACAATGGCAGAGCTGAAGATTTGCCAGAGACAGCATAGCCCCAAAGGTTAAAGTATCTCATCTCTGGCCCTTCAGAGAGAGACTTTGCCCACTCCTGATATAGTCCAATTCTCTCGTTTGCAGATAAGAAAACCCATCACAAAAAATTTAAGTAACTGGCATAATAACAGAGCTAATTATTCCGGCAGCCAGTATAAAATACAGGTTCCTTGATTTGACTGAAAGAGCCCAACTTAATCATTTGTATCTTGATTTTTGCAAATGTGAATTTATTTAAAATAGTAATTCAGGTTGGTAGCAGTCTGAAAGATCAAATTGAACCGAAACTCTCAAAACATTTAGGAAGCTTTCTGTCTCCGATGTGACTGAAGAATAGGGTCGGTCACTCAGGAAAAAGTAGGGCAGTGTGGGAGCACGCCGCACATGTTGTACTTTCATTTCTACCTGCTGGGGTTCAACTGCCATTGTTTGGTATGTGACAAAAGCCACAAAAGGAAAAACTGTAAAAAGAGAGCTAAAAATGAACATTTATTAGATAGCACTGCTATGTGCTACTTGGTTGACAGCTTTGAACCTGTCTCACTCTCCCATCAAATCCCGACATAGATTTTATTATTCACATTAGATATGCAAGAAGGAAAACAAAACAGAAAACAAAAAACTCAAGGTGATATAATTTGTGCAGCATCACAAAATGATTAAGCAGCAAAGTGGGATTGACACTGAAGTCTCCCCGGGTCTAACTACAAGCAAAAAATTCCTTTCTGTCCTCATTGCCTGATGTTTTGGGTCCTCAATATTGATGAGATCTGAGTCCGGTACATTACATTTCACTTCCACTTATCTCCCTACAAAGGGATAGACTTAAATTCATGCTAAAATCTACAAACACTTAGTCTTACACTCTGAAAATGTCATTTCTTATTTTAAGAATTCTCAGTGGCATTTTCAAAGTGCACTCTCCATGAGGCATGTACATTACATAGCATACAAAGACAGATGAAAATTGAAATAAAGGTAAAATGAAATGACTTGGGAAGTGAAACTGAATACACTTACTGTTATCCATCTTAAATCGGGTGCTGAGTTCATGGCCAAACCATCCCACTAACCTAAAACATAAATAACAACATTAGATATTTTGATCTACAAAAATAACTGCAATTAACACAGGAATTTGGAGCCTGCATATCAAAACCATTTGTGATGCAAATCATCAAATATTTGAGCATATACATGTTAGATGTTATCACAAGACAATTAATATTTATAACCTTATCAAGAATGAGGATAAAAATCAATTTATTCATATTACTAGTTATATTATTTTTGTGATGTTATATCATCTGAAAATCTATATTTAAGGATCTTTTTCTTATTTAAAATGAACAAGGGGCGCCTGGGTGGCTCAGTGGGTTAAGCCTCTGCCTTTGGCTCAGGTCCTCATCTCAGGGTCCTGGGATCGAGCCCCGCATCGGGCTCTCTGCTCAGCCGGGAGCCTGCTTCCCTCTCTCTCTGCCTGCCTCTCTGCCTACTTGTGATCTCTGTCTGTCAAATAAATAAATAAAATCTTTAAAAATAAATAAATAAATAAATAAAATAAAATGAACAAAAATGTTTAGTTTT
>JAPYYM010001634.1:0-13236 GCA_028534135.1 Potos flavus
TTGGCTGCAGTTCCAGGAGGCTATTTAGAGATTGACAGCCTCACCTTCCAGCAAATAGAGACTTGGCTAAACGAGTGGTCGTGTACTCTTCCACTTAAATATGACACAGCTTCAAAAATCATGCTTTCACAAATTATTTGATGGGAAAGTGATCTTGGTATCACGTTACAGCCTGAAAGCAGGATAGGGATTTAAATACGGTTTGCTTACAAATGACTGTCTCTGGGTGATAAGATTAGGAGCAGCTTATAATTTTCTGAATTTTGTCGCAAATTTTCAAATTTTCTGCAGTCGATTTGCATCGCTTTTATCTGCAAGAAAGAAGCCAGCAGCGACTTAATTAAATACATGCAAAGAGAATTTCTGCCTAGGAAGGGTCCACAGAGCCCGTATAAAATGATGTTCGCAGTGGCTCGTGCCTCTCCCACACCTCCCACTGCTGCCCCCCTTCCCCGCTCACACACACCCCTTTTCTTCCAAAGTGTCCCTGCCCCCAATCTAACCACCTCTTGACCCTCGGTCCTTTAATTTGTGGGACCCGAGGTGCCTTTTCCTTCTGGTCTCATAGCCTCCCCCACTCCCGTCAGCAACTCTCAGTGGTAGGGTTGCCGTGAGCCTGCTCTCTCTGCCGGGGGTGCCGGCTGGGGGGCGCGGTCCCCGTGTGCCGGTGTTGGGGAGGGGACCCGCCTTCGTGTGCGCGGAGACTCCGGCCCCCTCGGTCCCGCCCGGGAGTCGGGGCTCCACGCGCCCTCCGTCCCGCGTCCCAGCCGGGCTTCCCTGCCGCGGGCCACGGCGTCCGAGGACGACCGCCCCGCCACCCCGCGCGTCCCGAGCGCCGCAGCCCCGCAGCCCTGCAGCCGGGCTCAGGGACAACCGGGGCAACCGGGGCGCCCGCGCCGCTGCGAGTAGAGGCGACCGAGGACGCAGCGGGCCGGCTCCCTCCGTGCGGCGGAGGCCCCGCACTCGAGCGTCTCCGGTCCTCGGGCTCCGCCCCGCGGCCACCCGGCCGGCTGCAGCCGATCGCGGGGCTGGGCGGCGCGGCTCTGGTCCCCTGGGCTCCCGAGATGCCGGCGGTCCGCACGCGCCCTGGCCACCCGCCAGCCGAGGCCACCCGGTGTCCGTGCCACGCGCGCGCTGAAGAGGATGCCCGGGACCACCTGCCCATTTCTGCCCCCTCGACCTTCCCCTTTGTCCGCCCGGACTTCCTGGCCTTGAGGACTGTCTGGCCGGTTTGGGCCCTGTTTCTCCGGGGCGCGTGAGGTGGGTGGGACAGCAGCTCCCGCGGCCCGGGGCTCCCCAACTGGGGAGGGGATCCGTCAGCTCACGGACAGAAGGATGCTGCGTTCTGTCTCAGAGACTGACGGTGAGGGCCCCACAGAGATGAGGCGCCCCGCCATCCTTTGAGAGGGAACTTAACGTTTCCACTGTCTTCTCTGTTCACCCCCAACTAACCTGTTAGGTCGTTTTTAGGAACTATTTCTGATTCCCACCTCTGGTTGGCAGGATTCCTGCTCCTCTCAACCTTCTGAGCTCGATTCCATCTCCTGCAGGAACCAGTCTGAGCCTGCATTGCCTGAGCTGGGGGCATCGTGATCCTCCCCCCATCCCCCCCACCCCCACTTACAGAGGAGGAGACAGGCTCAGGGAGGTGACAGTGGCCAGGTGTGGAAGCCGGGTCTCTTCTAGAGCCCGGTGCTTCTTCCTCTGCCCCCAACTCCCTCTGTGTAGGGGAGTCATGGTGGGCAGGGGTCAGGGGTGGTTCTGCCCTCTCTGGGTGCCTGGGCTGCATCCTCGCCTTCCTGGCTGCTGGAAAGGTGGCCTTGGGCCTGGATTGTGAGGAGGAAGGGAGAGGAGGAGAGAGAGTTTGTGCCAGACCTCCCTTCCCTATCTTCCACCTTCCCGACCCTTTGTGACCCAGGGGCAGTGATGTCTCTCATCAGTCATGAGTTCTGTACAGAATCAGGCCCTGGGCTTGTTCTCCTACCTCAGCCGTCACCCTCTCAGCGGGCAGACACTGGTCTCTGGTCCCACTACCTCCCCCCTCCCCCCCTTACAGCTCTCTCTGAAAAACCAGAGATGAGGACCAGAGCTGGGCCCCAGTAACCCAGCTCAGACTCCGGTCAGGCTCTGGTAGCTAGGGGAGGGGTAGGAGAAGAATCCATGATGGCGAGTTAGGACCACTTGAGGACCCAGTGGGTGAGCTAGTGGGCGGGTCTGACTCCCCCAGGGGAGGGGGGAGGTCAGAGTGAGGGGACAAGCATGTCTAGGCATGGAAGCACCTGACACTCCTTTTCCCGGCAGGTTCAGGGGCAGTGCTAGAGGTGGGGGATATCTGGGTCTCTGAGGAGTGAGAGTGTGTGTATTGGGGTACACACAGCCTGAATTTGGAGATGCTTCCATACGAGTCATTTATCATGACTGGGCAGCACTGTCAGCCATTGTCACACACTGTGGTCTGGGTCTGACGCGCTTTCGAACAGAAGTAAATGAAGGCCACGAGGCACACGGGCTCTCCATTGTGAAGTGAGCTCTTTTGCACAATTGGGTGCCCTCTTGTGGATACTTGAGAAATTTCACAGTCTCTTTTCCACCCCCCAGGTAGTTCTGGGACTATTTCCATGACCATCACCACCTACACTACAGGCCTATGGGCGGGGGGGGGGTCTCTTTATTAAGGGCGAAAAGTGTCCTGGGATCCCCAAATTGGATTTCCATGCATGAAATCCTAATATAGTCTAAACAAGCATTTACATAGCACTTATGGGCTTCACAAATATGAGCTCCTTTATTCCTCACAGCTAGCCTGTGAGGTAAGTACTATTATCATCCTTACGCTACAGATGAGGAAATTGTGGCCCAGAGAAGTTAAGTGGCCTCCCTGAGATCACACAGCCACTCTGGATTCTAGATTGTCGCCATGCTGCCTCTCGCTGGTGTGGGAGGCCTCACAGACCAACACGGAGTCACACTCAGAAGATGGCTATGCGTGCAACAGGAAGAACCTCCCCAGGCTTCTTCTCTGACTCCCCCAAAGCTCACCCCACACACCCGGGGATGAGTCTGTCCTACCACATGAATGAAGGGTTGGGAGGTTTACAAGAACCCCTCTTTTTTGACCTTTTTGGTTCTTTCTAACACTGCTGGGAGGTAGGAAGTGAGGGAGGAGGCAGGGCTGCTCAAAACTCAGAATCGCAGGGAGCGTCAGAGTTCTCCAAGACCGTACGGTGCCGTCACTAACTGGACCAGAAGCCGGTGTAGACGCGGGCCAGTCAGGAGGCATCCACACTGCCTTTCCACTCTCTGCCCTCTCGCCACAGAGCGGGTCCTGGTGAATGATCACAGGACTTGCCTCTCTTCTGAAACCTGAAACACGAGGGTGTGTGGGGTCGGAGCTCCATTTCTACCGTTTGCAGATAAGGAAATGAAGCCTCTTCCTAAGACCTCCGCTCACGCACCACATGTTAGCTGACAACCCACTGTGGGTGTTGGGAGACGGGGACACGGAGGTGGGTGAAGAGCGGCTCTCTGTCCAGCAAGGGAGAGACAAATGAGGAAACCACACTTGCAGTCAGTGTGCTGGTGTGCGAGAGGGTGACTGCTACAGCCAAGGAGACGGGACCCTGCTTAGGCGGGGCCAGGGAGGCTGTGAAGGAGGTACCCCTCGGGATTGGTCTCGGAGGGTGGGTTGGGTTTCGTGGAGGGGAAGAAGAGTGCTTCCGGTTGAGGCTCCTGCATCCGTGCAGGGTTCAGCAACAGGGCAAGTGCGGGCAGCGGTGCGCTTTAGCTGGCTGGCACAGAGGCTGCCTGGGAAGAGGACGGGACATCGGCTGGAAGTTGGGGGTCAGCTGGCAAAGGTCTCACTTGCCAGGCTGAGGAGTTCCGACCTGACGCCATAAGTGCAGGCGAGGGCTGGTATCGCCGTCGCCAAAGAGCCTAGCTGTGGGGGTGTCTCGCCATGCTCAGAGGGGACGAGGGTCAGGGAGACAGGCACTGGGGACGCTTCGCCGGGGACGGTTCGTCTGGGCAGGTTTTCATTAAACTGCTACAGAGTTCTCTATTAGAACTCTTTCACTTACAGGTGTTAGAAACCCACTCAAAGCAATTTAAACAAAAAGGGAATTTGTTGGTTCGCATGACTGGGGAAGGTCCTAGGAGAGAAGGAGTGAGGGAAGGAGCCCAGGAGCTGACGGAGCGGGAACTCAGGACTCGAGGCCATCAGAACGCCAGCGCTACCCATGTCTTTCCTCCACTCATCTCTGCCTGGCTGTGTTCTGCAGAGACTCCCTTCACACGGAGGGAAGATGGCCATCTACGGCCCTGTGCCTGTATCACCTCAACTAGCCATCCCAGCCTGAAGAGGACCCCCTTCCTCTGTGACCCCAAGGAAGAGTCTGATTGGTCCTGCTCTGGGCAGTGACACCTGCTGCCTGGGGTGTGGGAGACTGTGATTAACCACTCCCATCCCCCTCCCCCGCCCCGGGGCCACAGGACCCCGGTCCTCAGGACCATGTGAAGGGAAGGAGGCCGTTCCCCCAAAGAAAAAGGGGTGCAGTTAGCAGGAAGTACGTGGGAAATGAGCCAGATTGCAAAAAATGGAAGCCCCCACTTCTGTGTGCCAAGTGCTCTACTAGATATGGGGGATTCAGAAACAAGATCTCGTCTCTACCATCAGGTAGCTCACAATCCAGATAAGGGTTTGGACAATTAGGAAGTATCACGATGACGATAGGATACAGGGACTCTCCAGATACCATGGGAATCCACGAAAGGGGCACTCCACGGAGACTGAGGCAGAAAGAACCCAGGAAACACTTTCCCCAAAACGTGTCCCTCAACCTAGTTATGTAAGATGAATGAAAATTAGCCAAGGGAATGGGGGGTTTGCGGCGGGGGGGAACTGTCGGTTAAGCATCCAACTATTAGTTTTGGCTCAGGTCGTGATCTCAGGGTCGTGAGGTCCAACCCCTCGTTGGGCTCAAGATTCGACAGGGAGTCTGCTTGTCCCTCTTCCTCTGCTCCCCCCTGCTCTTTCTCTCTCTCTCTCAAATTAAAAAAAAAAAAAATTAGCCAAGGGAAGAAAGAAAGAAGGAAGTTCAAAAAGAAGGAGAACTATAGAGGCATAGACCACATAGAAAAGGCAGGTTTCTGTCAAGGGCAAAAGCGCAAAGTGTTTTGTGGTTCCTCGAAAGAGGGACGCAGAAGAACGTTCTGTGCAGTGAGAGGAAGTGGCAAGTTCAGATGGCACGTTTGGTGGGGAGGGGGGGTGGCCGTGGGTCAGTCAAGTCGGTAGATGACTGAATGCTTTGGATCCAGAGGTTGAAGGAAAAGATGAAGCTACGGAGATCATTAGGATTCATCCCAGTGGGTGGTAGCTGGAGCCACGGGAGGAGGCTGTCACCCAGCGAGAGGGAGAGGAAAGCTGCAGACACAAAGCTGGTGAACACCCACGGGCCGAATGGGTGAACACAGAGGGCACAGGAAGGAAGACGTCCGAGAAAAGAACAAGTGCAGGTTAGTAGCAAATTGTGAGCAAATGCTTTGTCCTCTGCAGAGGCACTTGTCTCTCATTTGAAACCATCCAGGGGAAAGAACAGATTACCTTCAAAGGAACGAAAATCAGATTGTCATCAGACATCTTATCAGCAACCCCGATGCAAGAAGACGGTGGTGCAAAACCTGCAGAGGGCAAAGGGAATGGCAAGACTACTAGTCGTCCCCAGCCTCTGTTCCCCCAGAGGCAGGCCAATAGGAGGGCGGGTAGGTGCTGCAGCACGCATGTAATTCTTCGTTAGTAATACAACCTTGGGTTTTTAGCTGGGCACATAGCCATCCAGAATCAAGGTTACATTTCCAGCCTCCCTTGAAGCTAAGTGTGTCCATATGACTAAGTTCCAGGTGTCCCTTTCCTTCTTTGCACCTTCTTCCATGCATCCTGCTGCCTCGAAGGCCAATATGAGGCCATCATCTTGGACCGTGAGGATAAGGACCACATCTTGCCTGAGTCAGAGTAGAAAACTGGGAGATGCCTAGCCCCTAGAAGTCTTTTACACGACAAGAAAATAAACTTCAACTTGTTGGAGCCACCGCTATTTTGTGTTTCTTATTTATAGATAAGCTTACTCCTAACTGATATTAGAGGGAAATTATACCCAGCCAAAATATCGGCCAAGTATGAGAATAAAATAAAGTCATTTTTATACAGGTAACAATAGAAAAAAAAGTTAGGAAATAGACATTTAAGTATATTATTTATAATACATATATTATAATGTATATTGTCTGGGACACAGACAAAGTTGTCACTTAATAACCTTTTATTTTTTTATTTGGTGTTATAAAAATGAGCACTTACTATTTTTGTAAAAATAATTAAATATGTATATATATGTGTGTGTATATATATACATATGTATATATGTATATATATATATATACATAAAGATTTTATTTATTTATTTGACAGAGAGAGAGACAGCGAGAGAGGGAACACAAGCAGGGAGCGGGAGAGGGAGAAGCTTCCCGTTGGGCAGGGAGCCCAATGTGGGACTCGATCCCAGGACCCTGGGATCATGACCTGAGCCGAAGGCAGAACCTTAACTGACTGAGCCACCCAGGTGCCCCTAAACATATATTTTTTAAAGAGGATGAGGAACAGAAAATAACAGAGGTTTGCAGTCTAGAAAATACCACAAGCAGAAGGACAGGACCTGCAAGGACTCACTTCCCTGGCAGTGAAATCAGGTGTCTCTTAGCAAGTCTGATTGCCCCTGATTTTGGCTGCTGCCTGGATTTATCTCAGCCGTTGTCCTCCATGGCCAGTTTAAAGAAAATTCCCCTCTCGGGAGGTGTCCTGCTCAAGTGCCCCACTTCCTGCTGGCATAGTTAGAGTTGGAATTATCTCAGGGCTGAGCAATCAGAGGCCCCCATTTGCCAGGCTTGGGATTTCTCTAGTGGTACAACTCCCTTAAATCCTAGTTGGCTGTCTGCCATTTCAATTCCTGGGGATGCCATGTGCAAGTAACCAATGCCAGAAATCTTGCCCAGTCATGAAACTTGATTCCGAGCCGGTCTCTTGTGGTTTGTGTCTTAGTGACAGGCTCTGACTATCCATCTAGGCCTTAAGTTAAGGTTCTTCCTTGGTATATGGACTTCTGGGGTTTATTGTTCAGCATCCATTCTGGACTAAGACCTTGAATTTCCTTTGAGAGCCATCTCTGCCCATCCTCATTCTTTGTTAAGAGATTTAATCTGGGATTGCTTTCTGCCCTCCAAATCTAGCGGTATGTCAATCAGTATGTTCCCATCTACCCAGCCAAATTGATTATTCAGGGATGGACACATGATCTATAGCAGCCCAATCAGAATAAATCACAGGACTTTTGCTGAAAATGCTGGGATGTTTTCTTGCTCTTTCTTCATGATATTGAATAAGGAAGCTTGTAGCCCCAGGAGCTGCTGTCAGCCAAGAGGGCTGTCAAGACTATGAGGCAAGTTACCCAACACTGAGGTAGCCTAAGAGAAAGATGGGGAAGATGAGGGGAAAAGTAAACAGATTACGATGATTACGGTGGATTGTTTTCTCTGCCTCCTTCTAACTTTAGCACAGAAAATAAAATTCAGCTTTTGCAATTGCATGTAGTACGGAATTATCTCTCAGTGGTCTTAGATCACTGATCACAAAGAGACTAGATCTTTCTTAACAAAGCTAATTTTCCAACCTCCTCTGATGGTGCAGTTAAAAAACGTTTTTGTTATCTTGCAGCACCATACTGAAGACCGCCAGTAGTATATCGCATTCAATATCTGATATTTTTCTAGCAAATCCCCAGTGACTTCAATACTATTGGGCAACATCCACTTTCCAAACGATACGTAAAAACTATAGCCTAAATCCCACGCATGCCAGCAAAGACGGAGTGGGGAGTCTAGACTTCCAAACTTGCCAGGCTATAAAGAGGTGACTGACTCTTCCGTTCTTCAGCCCGCTGGACTAGTGTCAAGGCAAGGCTAAATATAAAGTCAGAAATTTCATCCCCACTGAAGGCAATCTCCACCCCCAACACACACAGTGTCAGCAGAAATGATGTACAGAACCTGGACATTCACCTCCACCTGAAAGGAAGGAAAGGATTCCACCTCTTTCTTTGCCTGAGCAGTGTCAGAAGAAGCCAGATAAAACAGAAAGTTTAAATAAGATCCAGCACATTAGGACATAATACCCAAATGTAGAAATTTCAATAGAAAGTCATTTGTCCTATCAAGAACCAGAGAGTTGTCAAACTGAATGGAAAAAGAAAATCGATAGATGCCAACACAGATGACAGACTTGTTAAGATCATCTGACAAAGATTTTAAAGCAGCCATGATAAAAACAGCTCAACAAACACACTTGAAACAAATGAAAAAATAGAAAACTTCATTAAAGAAATAGAAATGTTTACTTTTTTTTTTATTTTTGAGAAAGAGAGAGAGAGGGAGGGAGGGGCAGAGGAAGACAGAGAGAGAAAGTCTTAAGCAGGCTCCACCCTCAGTGCTGAGCCCAATGTAGGGCTCAATCTCATGACCCTGAGATCATGACCCGAGCTGAAATCAAGAGTCAGACACTCATCCAACTGAGCCACCTAGGCTCCCCAAGAAATAGTAAGTTTTAGCAAGAAATGGAAGACATTAAGAAGAACCAGATGGAAATTTTAAAACGGAGAAGTATAGTAACAAAAATTTTACAAACTCAGTGAATGCGGGGTACCTGGGTGGCTCAGTTGGTTAAGTGGCCAGTTCTTGATTTCAGCTCAGGTCATGATCTCAGGGTCTTGGGATTGAGCCCCGCGTGGGATTCTGCACTTGACGGGGAGTCTGAGGATCCTCTCTCTCTCTTTGCCCCTCCTCCTGCTCACACATATTCTCTCTTTCTCTAAAATATATAAATAAATCCTTTTTAAAAATTAGAAAAAGTTAGGAGCACCTGGGTGGCTCAGTAGGTTAAGCATCTGCCTTTGGCTCAGGTCATGATCCCAGGGTCCTGGGATTGAGCCCTGCACTGGGGCCCTTGCTCGGGGGGAGGGGGGTCTGCTTATTCCTCTGTCTCTCCCTCTGGCTTGTGTGCTCTCTCTCTCTCACCTACTCTCTCTCTCTCAAATAAATTAATAAAATCACTTAAAAATAAGAAAAAGTAAAAAAAAAAAAAAAAAAAAAAAAAAAAACCCCGCAACTCAATGGATGCATTCAATAGCAAAATGGAAGGGATAGAGGAAAAATCAGTGAACTGGAAGATAGAAAAATAAAAATTACCCAGCTGCACAACAGAGAGAAAATAAACTAAAAACAAAAAAATAAACAGAACCTCAGAGACCTATGGGACTATAACAAAAGATCTAACACTCCTGTCATCAAAGTCTCAGCAAAAGAGGAGAAAGAGGGCAGGGATGAAAAAATACATTAAGAAATAATAACTGAAAATGTCCTAAATTTGGCAAAAGCCATACACCTACAGATTCAAGAAGCTGAGGGAACTCCAAATAGGAAAACTCAACGAAATCCACACCATGACACATCGCAGTCAAACTTCTGAAAACCGGACAAAGAGAAAGTCTTGAAAGCAGTGAGAGAGAAATGACATCTTTCCTCCAGGGGAAAAACAATTCAAATGGCAGTGGATTTCCCATCAGGATCCATAAAGTCCAAAAAGAAATGTTCTACTTTCCAAGCGCTGAAAGAAAAGAACTGTCAGCCCAGAACCTTATTAGTCAGCAAAAGTATTCTTTAGGAATAAGGAGGAACTCAAAACATTCTCAGATTTAAAAAATTAAGAGAATTTGTTACCAGCAGACCTACCCTTAAAAGAAAAAAGGACTAAGAGAAGTTCTCTAAACAGAAAGGAAATTCTAAAAGAAGCAATTTGGGAACATCAAGAAGGAAGAATATAATAACAAAAAATATGAGTAAATTCAATAAGCTTTCCTTCTCAGCTTGAGTATTCTAAATTATGTTTGATTCTTGAAGCAAAAATTATAACACTATCTGATGTGGTTCTATATATACATAAAAGAGGGATGCCTGGTGGCTCATTTGGTTAAGCATCCAGCTCTTTTACTTAAGATTTATTTATTTATTTTAGAGAGAGAGAGAGCAAGCAGGGGGAGGGACAGAGGGAGAGAGAATCCTGAAGCAGATTCCCTGCTGAGCACAAAGGCGAATGCAGGGCTCAATCCCATGACTGGAGCCAAAACCAAGAGCTGGCCACTTAACTGACTGAGCTACCCAGGCGCCCCTAAGCACCCAACTCTTGATTTCAGGTTAGTTCTTCATCTCAGGGTTGTGAATTCAAGCCCTGTGTTGGGCTCCGTGCTGGGCGTGGAGCCTACTTCAAGCAAACAAATAAACAACAAACAAGCAAACATAGAAGAACTATTTAAGACAGTTGTATTAAAAATGGGGAGAGTAAAAGGACATAAGGGTAGATAAGGTTTCTATATTTCATTCTAACTGGTAAAATAACACTAATTTTAAGACTATGAAAAGATATACATGATGCGGGGATGCCTGGGTGGCTCAGTCAGTTAAGCATCTGCCTTCAGATCAGGTCATGATCCCGGGGTCCTGGGATTGAGTCCCACATTGGGCTCCTTGCTCAGCAGGGAGCCGGCTTCTCCCTCTGCCTGGCTCTCTCTCTCTCTCTCTCTCTGACAGATAAATAAATAAAATCTTAAAAAAAAAAGATATACATAATGTATAATGTAATAATTATAGCAAGTACTAAAATAAACTATACAGTCCAATAGGCTTAAAAACACAATAGATAGAGGTGGCTCAGTCAGTTAGGCGTCTGCCTTTGGCTCAGGTCATGATCTCCGGGTCCTGGGAATGAGCCCCACATCAGGCTCCCTGCTCAGCGGGGAGTCTGCCTCTTCCTTTCCCTGTGACCCTCCCCCTGCTTGTTCTCTCTCTCTCTCAAATGAATAAATAAACCCTTAAAAAAATAGTTTATTAAAAAAAATCACTATAGAGAAATCAAAATGGAATTCTAAAAATATATTCAAGTAACCTACAGGAAAGCAGAAAGAAGAAAACAGAAATGAAAAACAGAGAGAACAATCCTACAACAAAAAATAAAATTGCAGACTTAATCCACAACATATCAATAATTATATTAAAAATAAATGATATAAATACACCAATTTAGAGGCAGAGATTGGCAGAGTGGATGAAAAAAATTGACTCAACTATATACTGTCTACAAGAAATTCACTTAAAATATAGTATTATTGGCAGATTGATAATAAAAGGATGGAAAAATATAAATCATGCAAACATGAAAAGAAATCAGAAGTGGCTATATTAATATCTTAAAGCAGACTTCGTTTTTTTAAAAAGATTTTATGTATGTATGTATGTATGTATGTATTTATTTATTTATTTGACAAAGAGAGCAGGAGAGCACAAGTAGGGGGAGTGGTAGAGGGAGAGGGAGAAGCAGGACCCCTGCTGAGTGGCGAGCCTGACGCAGGGCTTGACCCCAGGACCCTGTGATCATGACCTGAACTGAAGGCAGATGCTCAACCAACTGAGCCACCCAGATACCCCAGAACTGGTTCTTTGAAAAGATAAATAAAATAAAACCCTAGAAAGAGAAAAAGAAAACTCAAATTACCAATATCAGGAACAAAACAGAAGATATCACTATAGACACTGCAGACATTAAAAGTATAATACAGAATACTATGAATAACTCTACACACATAAATTTTGATAACATAGGTAAACTGGACTGTTTCCTCAAAAAAAAAAAAATCTACAACTAGCTCAATATAAAATAGGAAATTTAAATTGACCAACAACTATTAAGTTAAATTTATAATATTAAAACTTCCAAAAAAGAAATCTCCAGGAGAGGAGCAAGATGGAGGAGGAGTAAGAGGCGGAGATAGTGTGAGATCCCAGAAGTTCAGCTAGATAGTTATCAAACCACTCTAAACACCTACAAACTTAGCAGGAAATAGAAGAGAAGACAAACAGCACCTCTAGGAACAGAAAATCGACCACTTTCCGGAAGGTAGGACGTGCAGAAAAGTGAATCCAAAGCGACGGGAGGATAGACCGCGGGGGGAGGGGCCGGCTCCGGGCAAGCCGCAGAGCAGCAGAGCACAAAATCGGAACTTTTAGAAATCTGCTCCACTGAGGGACATCGCTCCAGAGGCTAAGCGGGGGGTGGAGCCCTTGCGGGGACAGCGTGGTTTCAGGAACCATGGGGTCACAGAAAGACCGGGGGTATCTGAGGGTGGCAGAGCTCCCAGGTATCAGAACAGGGAAGCCAATGGCAGAGACCGAGCTGAACAGTGAGCTCCCAGCTTGGGCTTACCTTGAACCATGATCCCGGCACAGTCGGGCCGCTGCTCTTCGAGCTGAGACCCCACAAGGGGCAGATCCAGAGAGACCCCCTCTTTCCTCCTCCGGGAGGAGCGGTTCGGAAGCGGCTGCAGGAATCTGCTGGGTTTGGAGGCTCCAAACGGCCGTGCGCCAGGGACAGAAACACTCGGTCACAGGTCAGGTGAGCTCGGAGCGTGGCTGGAGACCAGGGAGACGGGAGGGACGGACTGCTTTTCTCTGAGGCCGCACTGAGGAGTAGGGCCCCGAGCTCTCGGCTCCTATGGGCTGGAGACTGGGAGGCCGCCATTTTCATTCCCCTCCTCCAAAGCTGTACGGAAAGCGTTGAGGGAACAAAAACTACAAGAGCGAACCCGAGCAGATTACCTAGCCCGGCCCCTGGTAAGGGTGGTGCAATTCCGCCTTGGGCAAAGACACTTGAGAATCTCTGCTACAGGCCCCTCCCCCAGAAGATCTGCAAGAATATCCAGCCAAGACCAAGTTCACCGATCAAAGAAAACGGCGGAACTCCTGAGATAGGAAAAAGCAACACGTAGAATGCATGGCTTTTTTTTTTTTCCCATGACCCTTTGGTCTTTCAGAGTTAAATTCTTTAAATTTTATTTTTTTCTTACTGTATTTTTTATTTTTATTTTTTTATATTTTTATTTTATTTTTCCTCTTTCTTATTTTAACTTTTTTTAACTAGTATCTAATCAACACCTTTTTAAAAATCTTTTCTAATTTTCACTGTTACATATTTTATCCCCTCATTGTATTTAACCTTATTTTTTTGTATACATATAGGGTTTTTTTTTTCTTTTTTCTTTAAAATTTTGGGATACACTTTCTTCAAATAGATCAAAATATACCCTA
>JAPYYM010001635.1:0-13233 GCA_028534135.1 Potos flavus
CTCAAGCGCAGCTGCGGCCGTTTGTGCTAATAGAAGCATTAAGGCAAGAGGAAGACGGTGAGGGGACAGGAGGCTGAGGGCCAGGAGACTTCCCGGGTTGCTAGGCAGGTGGCATGGTCCCCACTTTACAGACCGGCAGCCTGAGGCTCTAGCAGGCGGGTTCCCCCAGCGGTCACGCAGCTGCTGCGCGCCTGCCCACAGCATCCCGGGGCCGGCCCTGTCCCTGCAGGAATGCTCGCCGTACGCGGCCCACCTCTACGACGCCGAGGACCCGTCCACGCCCCTGCGGACCGTGCCCGGGCTCTGCGAGGACTACTGTCTGGACGCGTGGCAGACGTGTCGGGGCCTGTTCCGCCACCTGTCGCCGGACCGCGAGCTCTGGGCCCTGGAGGGCAACCGGGCCAAGTTCTGCCGCTACCTGTCGCTGGACGACGCGGACTACTGCTTCCCCCGCCTGCTGGTCAACGAGAACCTCAACTCCAACCTGGGCCGCGTGGGGGCCGACGCCAAGGGCTGCCTGCAGCTGTGCCTGGAGGAGGCGGCCAACGGGCTGCGCAACCCCGTGGCCATGGTACACGCGCGGGACGGCACCCACCGCTTCTTCGTGGCCGAGCAGGTGGGGCTGGTGTGGGCCTACCTGCCCGACCGCTCACGGCTGGAGAAGCCCTTCCTGAACGTCAGCCGGGCCGTGCTCACCTCGCCCTGGGAGGGCGACGAGCGCGGCTTCCTGGGCATAGCCTTCCACCCCAGCTTCCGGCACAACGGCAAGCTCTACGTCTACTACTCGGTGGGGTTGGGCTTCGACGAGTGGATCCGCATCAGCGAGTTCCGGGTCTCGGCGGACGACATGAACACCGTGGACCACGGCTCCGAGAGGTGCTTTCCCTGGAGGGGCCCAGCCGGCTGGGGCGGGGCTGAGATCGGGCCGGCGGGCGCCGGTAGGCGTGGGGTGGGCCCGCACCCGTCTGAAATCCTCCATTCCGCCCAGTGAGGGGGCTGAGCCTGTGTTTTGGGCTCGGCATCCCAGGATCACGTCCAGACTCCTGGATCAGCCGCTGTGGGTGGTTTGTTTCATTCGATTCTCCTGGCTCCCGATGAGGGTAGCAGTAAACTCCCCATTTCCCAGGTGAGGAAGTAGAGGCTTGGAGAGGTACAATGACTCGCCAGGCCACACAGCTGGGAAACCTCAGAGCTGGAACCCGGGTGTGTCTGTCTCCTGAGCCCCACCTTCCACTTCTCCTCCCCTGGATCCTCTGCCCACCCCCACCCCCACCCCCAGCAAGTGTATCGACTCCTCTCAACACTGGCCCTCTCTCTGTGTATTATCTGTGTCCCCCACTGTTTTCAAAACCTCCCATGAAGGACGTTTGCATCAGTCTGGGTCCAACAGGAAAATAAACCCCATGCCAGATAGGTAGGTCAGCAGGCAGGACTGGATACTGGGAATTAGCTACTCAGGCTTTATAAATGAAAGAGCAATCTGGGGAGGAAGTAAGGTAAGCCCGAATTTCCCAATGGGAGGAAGCTGCCTCCACCTCTCAGGCTGGAGGGACAAGGTGAAAAGGTGAGGTTGCTAGAGCCCCAGAGCTGGGGCCACTCAGCGGTGGCTGGAACCACAGTGGGCCCGGGCAGGGGAGCTGGGACCTGGGAGGAGGTGCCGCTGCGGCCAAGGCATTGCCCGAAAAGAGAGAGAGAGAGAGATGGGGTGAAATACCCTGGCTTCTCCCTACCTCCCACCTTCCAGCCTCCTGCCAGTGCCTCCCATTGGCTGACACTAGCTGGAGGCCAGCCAGCAAAGGAGCATGGGAAATGTAGTTTGCAGGATCTGAGTCCCTGAAGTAGAGAGCAGGTAGGGGCCGAACAGGGCTGATCTGAGGCCAATAAGCAAATAATGGCACATCGGGCATTTAATAAAACTGTAAAATCTCGACATTGTAAGTATTAAAAGGAGAAGGAATCAAACAGGCTGGCTAACACGAGGGCTAATGTAAGTCTTGTCATGCAGCGTTAATTTTGACTGTGAGCATCCTGGCAGCCAGAGCAAAAGCAGAAAGCATAATTCTCATTATCTGACAAGAGGCTGTACAACCCGTTCTCCGAGAGACACCAAGTTATCACATGGCTCGCCTAGAGAGACAAAGGGACAGAACAGATGTGTTTCCTTGAACCTGACTCACACAGGGAGAGGTAGGGGCTTAGGGAGGGGCCAGGACCGAGTGGTCATCCTTGCTCGAGTCAGCTGTCAGTCCCTCATTCCCAGGGCTGGGATCCCCATGGTAGGTGGACGCCTCACAGTCTGAGCTGTCCTCTCCAGGGAGGACTTGGAGTTTGGGGCTCTGTTTCACCCCCCAAGTCATGTGTGTTGGCCTCGATGGAAAGGTTTCCAGTCTTGGTTCTGGAGCCCTAAAGTCCTGGGTTCCAGTCACTTGACCTTTCTGTGCCTTGGTTTTTCTTCTCTGTATTAATAAGGGATTAGTTAAGTCAGTGACCAATCTTGGGAAGACCTAAGCAAACAGGAAGTTGGCTACAGAGGTATTGGGAGGATCTGGAGAAGGAAAAGGGGAAGGTCAAAGTTATTCGATTAGTAATTTCGAGAAGCCAGGGGAATGGAAGGGAAAAGATCTTTGCGTTGCTAAGTTTGCTGCTCCTGGTACCAAGATGTCTGGGTGGAACCCAAGAGTCCGCCTTCTCGAGCCACTGTTCCCATTCCTGCAATGACCGCTTCTAGAGACAGCGCCAGAAGCCAGCAAAGTGTGACTTCTCCCTTCCTCTTGCCCTTCCACTCTGCAGTGGAAAACCATAGCGAGAAGCCAGCTGGCCGGCCATGTAGTGAAAGACAGTAAAGGAGATCGCTGAGGGGTTGAGTGTGTAGCTGTGCACAACTCACCCCGTGCAGCCCACCTCCTTAGAAATTACAGTACACAACAAATGACGGGGGTGTGTAGAAAGTGCTCATCTTAAGTGGCTGGTATGCAGGTAGCTACGATTAAGAAGAAACCTTTTGTGCCAGTGACTGGGTCAACAGTTTTGCATGCTCATAACTGGGGAGCTAGCAGTGGGGAGCAGTAGAAAGACCTGAGTTCTAGTCCCAGCCCTGCTACCTATGGGCTGTGTGACCTTGGACAAATTGCTCAACCTCTCTGAGCCTCCAGTTTCTCCTTAGCACAATGGAGTGAATAATCCCTGCCCAGCCTACGAGATTCTTACAAAAATCACCTGCTATAAAATACAGGAAAAGTCTTTTCAATTGCGAAATGGCATCCAAGAGAGAAGAGGTTTTATTGCTGCGATCTTGTTTTGTGGTTTTGGCTGAGGTCAGTATTTTTTTGTTTGTTTGTTTGGTGGGGGTGGCCCATCTTCTTTTAGGATAATCCTGGAGATCGAAGAACCAGCCTCGAACCACAACGGGGGCCAGCTACTGTTCGGGGACGATGGGTACCTCTACATCTTTACTGGTGATGGCGGGATGGCCGGAGACCCGTTTGGAAAGTTTGGAAATGCCCAAAACAAGTATGTTCTGCTTCTGGCTGGCCGGTGGGTTGGTTTACATACCCTTCTGCAGGGGGACTTCCTTCCTCAGCCACGTAGCACAGGGCAGTAGAAAGGGCTTTGGAGCCCCACTCAGTCTGCAGCTAGCCAGCGGGGGACCCCCGTCAAGTCACTTGCACTCACCAGTTAGACGGAAGAATATAATCTCCAGGGGGAGGCTTGTTGTGAGGAGTAAAGGCGATCGTGTTTGTGAGGGGCAGGCATAGAACCCACTTGTCACAGATGCCTGATAAGGGACATCAGGGGGCTCTGGGAAGTCAGCCCAGCCCTGCTCAAACCAGAGGAAGGAAAGGGAGACTTCCCAGACCAAATGGGGAGCATGAGCTGGTCGGAGCAGGGCTGTACGAGCCTGAAGGTTCCCCGCAGTGGCTGAGAAACTGAGGCATAGTCTTGCTGTCATTACTTATTTCTTGGCTTGAGCAGATGGCCTGCCAATATTCTACTCCACACACGCGTGCACACACACACACACACACACACACACACGGTGTTGATGGGGATATCTAGGGCAGCCTCCTCCATTCTCTTAGCTAAAATGACAAAAACCTTCCTTAGCCCAGAAAGTAAAAATAGCGAGGGTGATGTTGATTACAGTAATTAAAGTGTTCACGGTCTGTGACGTGCGCTTTCATACGTGACAGTGTAAGAATCCCTGCAGCCTTCTCATGTTTGGGATGTGTTTAGCGATGTAGTGGGGAAAATAGAAATTAAGGATTTGTGGATAATTAGACAGAACTTAAAACACTATTTTGCTGCTAAAAGCTTTGCCCACTTGCATGGTGAAGCCGGCTGCGCGGCATGGGGGCTGCGGCTTGGTGCCCAGTGGGCTGGAGCGCGTCGGGGGGACTCCTTGGGGCAAGACCTAAAAGACCACAATGGGGGATTAGCCATGGGGCGTCTCTGGGTGGGAGCCTCCTACACGGTTAAAGAAGACACTGGTGGGATGTCTGGTGGTGGAGCTGGACGCTTGGGTGCGGACGCTGGGCCGGAACGAGGGTACACAGCGGTGCACACCCCTCAGTCCGGCCCGGAAAAGCAGCCCGGGGGTGGGGAGCACCAGAGTGCTCACAGCGAGGAGAAGAGCCGGGCGGTAAGGAGGTGCACGAGTCCTGAGGTCTCCTCGCTCCTGGGGCCCCAGAGACTGATGTTGTCTGGTGCCATGGGAGTGGCCTCGGTTCCAGCCCAGAGCTGCCTGGGGGAGCTGGCAAGTTGTCCCCGTCTGCACCCCGGGTGGCCCCATCTTTGAGGGAGGGGTGGTGGTGGGTGTGGCGTGTGGGGTGAAGGGCTGCTGAGGCCTGTCCGGCTCTCTGACATGGGGTGGTTCTGCCCCCGATGCCCTTGATGGTGAGAGAGAAAGCAAGAACTCCAGCCTCCCATTTCCTGCTGAGATCTGCAGCGTTTTCTCTCCCTGTCCCCGAGCCCTGCCCTGTACTTCTGCACTTGACTTTGATTGTACTTAAATGAGCCCCTCTTACATACCGGTCACTGGCCTGGGTATTGGAAGAAACCCGTACGTCTGAGTCCTGTTGGGGAGTATTTTCACTCCCTGGGACAACCCCGTAAGAAGGCAGGAGGGAGAGGGAGCACCCTAACATGACAGCGAGGAGACAGGCGTGGGGAGGTTGGAAAGAGCGTGTGGCCAAGAGCTTGGGTTTCTGTGGTCCCGCTGTCTGGGCCGGATCCCAGCCCACCTTTTACTAGCGGTGTGACAATGGGGCACGTTATGTGACCTTTCTGAGCTCAGCTGCCCCCCTCTAAGAGGGCATCACAGTGGTACTCACCGACCTAAAAGGCTGGTGGTGAGGAGGAGATGGGGCAATAGAGGGTATGGATGTCTAGCACGTCCCGCCGCCTGGCCCCTTAAATGCTGAATGAAGGAATGAATGTGGGTACCAGCTGGTAAGCAGCTAGGGAGGACTCGAACCAGGGTCTCTGGCCCCACAGTCCAGGCTGGCCTTGACCTGGCCCGGCCCCTGCTGCCGGCTGCCCCGGTGCCCTGGGGTGAACCCTGGCGCTGGGCGAGCCCCAGCGGCGCCTTGTCCCCCCTGGCCCGCAGGTCGGCGCTGCTGGGCAAGGTGCTGCGCATCGACGTGGACCACAACGAGCGCGGCCCGCTCTACCGGATCCCCCGCGACAACCCGTTCGTGGGGGACCCCGCCGCGCGGCCCGAGGTCTACGCCCTGGGCGTGCGCAACATGTGGCGCTGCTCCTTCGACCGCGGCGAACCCGCGAGCGGCGCGGGCCGCGGGCGCCTCTTCTGCGGAGACGTGGGCCAGAACAAGTTCGAGGAGGTGGACCTGGTGGAGCGCGGCCGCAACTACGGCTGGCGCGCCCGCGAAGGCTACGAGTGTTATGACCGCAAGCTGTGCGCCAACGCCTCCCTCGGTGACCGCCACCCGGGACCCTCGCCGCGCCCCCGGGGCCCCACCTCCCCAGCTCCGCATCCCCCCTCCCGTGGTTGCGCTCAGCGCCTCCCTCGTGCTCCCCACGCCCCCGTGTCGCATTGAGACCACCCCGAGCCCCTGGAGACACTGATCCTGGATCCGGCCCCCGCGCCACGGGGTGTGCTCCAGTGCCCGTCTCCAGACCCGCTGCGCCCCCATCCTGGATCTCCCCTCGCCTCTCCCCGCCTCCCCAGCGCTGCGGGGCTGCTCCTGGCTCTCCCCACCCGCCCTCATCCCCGCAAACCCATGCTCTCTCTTCCCTCCTCTACCCAAGCCATAAGCACCTTCCTCCCTTGGTGACTCCCTGGGGCCCCGAACTCGAGCCGTCTGAGTGACCTCCCCTCCTCTGGCCCCTGCAGACTCAGACCGCCTACCAAGCTCGTTGTGGGGGAGGGGCTGACCGGCAAGCTCATCCCAGCTTCTCCCCTCTCTGCAGATGACGTGCTGCCCATTTTCGCCTACCCGCACAAGCTGGGCAAGTCGGTCACGGGAGGCTATGTGTACCGGGGCTGTGAGTACCCCAACCTGAACGGCCTCTACATTTTCGGCGATTTTATGAGTGGGTAAGTGGCCCGTGGGCTCCGGGGCCAAGCCACAGCTGCCACCGGCTTTCTGTAGAAAGCAGGGTACAGGTGCGCGGTGCGTGTGCGCATGCCCAGGTGCGCACCGCAGCTGCTCTCTGACCCGGACCTCCGAGTGGGAGCCAAGCAGGTCTCTTCCTCCAGGGGGAAGTCGGGAGTCACATCTCAGGAAGCACCCTGACCCGCCCCCTTTTCTCCTCATAGTCTTCGTGAGCCTTGCTGGCTGCCTCAAGCAGCACCGTGAAGGCTTGACTCGCGACTACAGACGGGATGCTGGTTTCATAAGTGCAGACCCCTTGGTCTTCCCCTCCCACCCGAGATTCATGGGCTGCAAGCCTGACAGCAGGTCCGGGGGGGGGGGTAGTGCAGGGAGGTCAGAGGTGGAAGATGGGGGGAACATGAGCAATTCCCTGGACAGACTCTGGGCCACCTAGTTTCCCCAGAAGCCAGGACCTGTCACAGCACGGACTGACTCGGTTTCTGGGGAGCATTCGTCCAGAAGAGGCTGGAGAGGTCCTTCTGCTGGGGAGGAGGGAGCTGGGCCTCCAGCCAGGGGCTGACCACGGGGGCCCCTGGTGCCTTGCTGAGCCAGCCAGGTGCTCCAAGTAAAGATTTCTTTCTTTCTTTTTAAGTGCATGGTGTTACTGCCTGACTCAGTCAGTAGAATATGTGACTCTTGATCTCAGGGTCATAAGTTCAAACCTCACGTTGGGGGTAGAAATGACTTAAAAATAAAATCTTAAAAAAAAAAAAAATGCAGCTGAGATTGCCTGGGTCTGATCCTGGCCCAGTTACTAGCTGTGTGACCTTGAGTCAGTTTTGTCACCTCTCTGTGCTTCCATGGCCTCATCTGTAAAAGGGAGATGATAATAGATTCCTTCCTAGGGTTGGAGGACTGAGTCAGTTGAGACACATACAGCATTTGGAATCTTGTATGCGCCCAGTATCTGGTGGCTCCTAGTTATTCCTACCCGGGGTGCCCGGCTGGCTCAGTTGGTAGAGCAGGACACTCTTCATCTCAGGGTTGTGAGTTCAAGCCCCACACTGGGTGGGGAGCCTACTCAAAGAAAAAGCAAAATTAAAAAAAAAAAAATTATTCCCACCCTAGCCTCTCTACATGAAGACAGCTGAACGGGGTTCCCCAGGAGTAAAACTAAGGAGATAAGGAAGCTTGAGGCTAGCCAGCTAATTCCCGTCTTTTGCAGGCTGCTGGTGTGAGGTTGGTTTGTGGCCCGCACATCGGCAGCTGGAGCGGAGGGAGAACCCTGATCTGGGCCTCCGGGTACTGGGGCCGCTCCAAGCTCCGCCTTCCCTTGGGGTCTGCCTCTGCCGCTCAGCTTTTCCATCTGGAAATGGGTCTAGATGAAGCCTCTTTCTTTCTCTCTCTCTCTCTTTTTTTTATTTATTCATTTGACAGAGAGAGAGCACAGCAGGGGGAGCGGCAGGCAGAGGGAGAGGGAGAAGCAAACTCCCCGCTGAGCAGGGATCCTGATGCGAGGCTTGATCCTGGGACCTTGGGATCATGACCTTAACCAAAGGCAGATGCTTAACTGAACCAACCAGACACCCTCTTTTTTTTTTTTTTTTAAGATTTTATTTTATTTATTTATTTAAAGATTTTATGTATTTTTTTGTCAAAGAGAGCACACAAGCAGGGAGAGTGGAAGGCAGAGGGAGAAGCAGAATCCCCACTGAGCAAGGAGCCCCATAGGGGACTTGATCTCAGGACCCTGGGATCATGACCTGAGCTGAAGGCAGACGTTTAACTGACAGAGCCACTCAGGAGTCCCAAGATTTTATTTTTTTAAAAGTCATCTCTAAATCTCTTACTTTAAAAGTAACCTCACCCAACGTGAGGCTTGAACTCACAACCCCGAGATCAAGAGTCACACGCTCCACTGACTGAGCCAGCCAGGTGCCCCGAAGCCTCTCTTTCTATGCCTGATTCTCCTTTCCCCCTTCTGTTGTCCCCCAGGAGTGTTGAAGTCACCTGGCCACAGAGATTCAACTAATTTTGCTAGCTTCTCCCAAGCCCTTCTGCTGGGTCCGGCTTTGTGCCACGGTTAGGGCCACAGAGCTGAAAGCAAAACTCGCACCCGAGTCGGGGAGATAGACGATGCTTGGTCCATTCCAGTCCAGCCTCAGAGAGCCTGTGCTCAGTGCTGGGGGGCCCTCAGCGCAGGGGCAGTCAGGAGGGCTTCCCAGCAGAGGGTACGTCCAAGCAGGGCCTGGTGATTGACGGGAGGAGAAGGGAGTAAGGGCAAGATGGGCATATTCTGAAGATGCGCGAGCTCCACCTCGTGCTTGGGAGTGGAGACCGCGCCAGAGTCCGCCCGAACTTCTGGTCACCAGCCCTGGAGAATTCCGCGGCTCCTGGCTGCCTCCTGTGGGTCAGCGGCTGGGGCTGAGCTGAGGGGGCAGGGGACAAGCTGATCTCCTTCCCCTGCCCTTCTCTGGTGCAGAGGAGGTACCCAGGGAAGGCTGCACGCTGGGCCAGCTTTATGAGAGCAGCGGATCCTGACCACTAGACCCCCGAGAGCGTCGAGAGCCAGCTTTGCGGATCGCAGCCCGTGCATTTGCACGGACCCTGTGCTCAGAAGGGCCCGCACTTGGTTTCATGTTCCACTATCACTGCCTTGAAATCCTTAGTACTTTTGGAACAAGGGGCCCTGCATGCTTACTTTACACCAGATCCTGCAAATGCCGTAGGGTCCTGGTTGCATGAATAATACATGAGTGGGTGGGTGGATGGATGGTGGGTGGGGCTCCCTGGGCACCCTGCCAGGCATGACCCCATACTCCTGCTTCTTTGCAGGCGTCTGATGTCCCTCCGAGAAAACCTGGAGACAGGCCAGTGGCGGTACAGCGAGATCTGCATGGGTCGAGGCCAGACCTGTGCATTCCCGGGCCTCATTAACAACTACTACCCTCATATCATCTCCTTTGCTGAGGATGAGGCCGGTGAGCACTCCTGAGGCCCCTAGACCTCTAGGTCCAGGCCGCATGCCTGGGACTGTGTCCCACCCTGTGGGTCCTCTGGCCTGGGTGGAATTCCAGAGACGGAGTCTCAGGCCTGAAATCCCCTTCAGGTCGGGGAGCAAGTGTGCTTCGGCCTGAGACCTCCCTTGGGCATCAGTCCTCAGCAGCCGGGGCTTCTGTCCCCTCCTCTGGAAGGTGGGAGCCGTGTCCCCACCCCCGCTCCCTGCAGAGCCGCTTCTAGGCTGTGGAGCGAGCGGACCAGGAAGTCTTGGTGGAAATGCAGGCGGGTGGGGGAAGGGCGTGTCCCCGACCTCTGCCGCCCTGGGCTTCTGCCGGCCGAGAAATCTGGCCTATAAAATTAAGCCACACTATCTTCAGAAAGTGGGTAGACACCGCCGTCTTGTTAGTGGGTTCCCAGGCAGGCTCTTGTGTTTTGGATGCAAGGGACAGGGAGGAGAGAGGAGAGAGGATGAAGGACCGTGGAGGCTGGATCCTGCTCCAGCCCCCTGCCTTTGTCCTTGGCCCCAATTGTCCCTGGACAAAAGCCGAGGGGCCCCCAGCGGGGCCTGGGGGGATGTTTGGCAGGGTTGCTAGGCAACGCCCACCCAGGGGCCTTTGGAGGGGTGTCCCCTGCAGGGCCCAGTGCCCAGAGCCCCCAGGCCCAAGTCTGGGAAACCTTTGTTGGATGACACCCGTCACAATCAAAATTTTCAAAAGGGCGGCCCCAGCCCCCGCTGCCCTCCCAAGCCCACTGGGCCTTGAAAACCCTTTCTTTTGGTCAGTAGGGGGTTAATGTGTTTTGGAAGGAGGTGCCCCAGGGGCAGGGCCTGGAAGGTGCAGTTCCCAAGAGGCCCCTGTTCAGCCCCCTGAATGACATCAAGTAACCGATAGCCAGGAGGAGCCTCTTCGAAATCGAGGTCCAGGGACAGCACACGGCCCAGGGACAGCGTGCTAGTGAGCTCGGGCAAGCCGCCCCTGGAGGGCACAGAGCCCTGGGGTCCAACACAAACAAACCTCCCCCAGCCCCCGGGCTCCGGCTCTCCAGTTGTTCTTCTGACACTTGCAAATTGCAAAAGAAGGACCTCAACTGGCCTGGTGTCCTCCAGGGACAGTCCACACCACAGAAAAGAGGACAGTATGGCCTTGGGTAGGGCTGGGCAGTGCCGGGTGGGGGCCTCCCTGCCCGTGCCTGGTGTTGGGGCCGTGGTTCCCAGCAGACAAGGCTGACCGGCCAAAGAGTGTGCCTGGTACAAGCCTGTCGCTTTACAGAGGTGGGGCTGGGGGCTACGGCATCGGACCTGGCACCTGGAGGCCTCCCAGAGCAGGGCCCTAAGCTCGAGCTCGGTCAGCCAAAGGAAGGGCCTGGAGAAGGGCATTCCAGGCCGGGGAGCAGCCCGTGCAGGAAGACTTGGGTCGCTCCTGGGGGCTGGAGAGTAGGTGTGAGGGCTGCACAGCCCAGGACGGGACAGTGGCTCCCAGAGGCCTCTCTCCAGAAAGAGGCCCAGAGAGGGAAGTGACAGCACAAGACTGCACAGCAAATTCATGTCCATGTCTCTGCCTTCTCCAGCAGGGGCTGTCTTGTCGGGGTGTGGTTCATCACCTTGGGGACCTATTAACTGCCCCCAGCCCCCCACCAAAGCAGGGCTGGTGCTCCTGGAGGGGACTCAGAGGTCACTGAACACTCAGCACCCTGCTCTCCCCAGCCTCCCACTCCCCACTGCCGCTGGGTCTACCCCAGCTACGCAAGTTGGCCCAGAGAGTGTCTTCACCTTTGCAGAGATCCCTGGGTTTCCTGGGCCTTGATTCTCAGACCCCACCTCCATGCAGCCTTCCTTGACTGCATCCGTCCCCACAAAGATGCCTTCCTCAGAGTTCTCACCTCTCTGCCTGTCTTAGTCTCTCCTTGGGGACTGCCCCCAACTTTGTCACTGTCATCTTACAAAGACGGAAGTATTAGCATGGCCGAGCCATCACACTGAGTCACACATGGGCTGCGTCTGGGCCCCCCAGCCACCGTGTGTCCTACACGTGAGGGCTTGGGGGGCAGCAGGCCGTCCTGAGGTTGGGGTCCCTTTCAGAGCCTGAGGGGAGCTGGCCGGAGCTGGTGGGGCGGGGAGCAGGGGGCAGGATCCTGGCTGGGACCATATTCCAAGCAGTGTTCTCACTCCTTGCCTGGTTTCTCGCCTAAGGGGAGCTGTACTTCATGTCGACAGCGGTGCCGAGTGCCACAGCGGCCCGTGGGGTTGTCTACAAGGTGATCGACCCTTCCAGGTGAGCCCCGCCCACCGCACTGCCCAGGGTTCCTGCTGTCTGCCAGCACCCCTCGCCTCCATTGCCCTGTTTTCCTCTCCACCACCCCCGACGGGAGGGTGTTATTCATAGCCCCATTTTTCAGAAGGGAAAACTGAGACCCAGAGAAGGGTAGTGACCGGCCCGGTCCATAGTGCTGGTGAGGGGCAGGCCCGGGACTCAAAACTGGATGTGCCGTCCCAAATCCAGCTCTACTCCCGGTAGGAGGGGGCCAAGGATGTCGCCTGGGCCAGATAATCACGGGCTTGACCTGGCTTTCTGGCCTGCTCCCCACCCGGTCCCATCCTTTCTCCTCTCTGACTCGCCCCTCCCTCCACATTTCCTGGACACCCCCCACCCCCACCCCGTGCTCATCTCCATCTGCTTTGCTTCTAGGTAGGGCCACTAATTCGGTGCCAGGCGGCCTTCTGACTCCTTCCATGTAAAACTTCTTGACTTCTCGGCCGCTTAGTTTACAGAGGTGGAAATCCCATGGAGGCAGGCGCCTTCTCGCAGCCAGAGCCGAGCCGGGCTTGGGGCGGGCATCCGGTTCCAGAGCCGAGCCGGGCTTGGGGCGGGCATCCGGTTCCAGAGCCGAGCCGGGCTTGGGGCGGGCATCCGGTTCCAGAGCCGAGCCGGGCTTGGGGCGGGCATCCGGTTCCAGAGCCGAGCCGGGCTTGGGCCGGGCATCCGGTTCCAGAGCCGAGCCGGGCTTGGGGCGGGCATCTGGTTCCAGAGCCCTGCTCTGCCCCCGTGACTGCATGAAGCTGCCCCTTCAGCCTTAGGCCTCACTACCTCCAAGGGGCCTTTCCCTCCAGGCCGTGTCCGGTGCTCCCCATGGCTCTCACCACTCAGACCTGTGATCCGTAATCTCCCCCGGCCCGGGAGTCTCCAGGGCTAACTCTGCCCCTCCGCCGGTTCAAAGTCAGTGCCAGCCCTGGGTCTGGCCGGGAGCACAGAGCGGAGACCCAGGCGTGTTTGACCAATGCACGGGTGATCGGGTTTCTCAAGCTCCTTCTCAGCCCTTCGAGTTTTGCTTCGTGGCTGGGCTCCCACCGCTCTGCGCCTCCATTCAGCACCCGGGGGAGCTGCCCCACGTGGGCACATTTGCACCCACGCCCAGCACAAAGCCCCCCACCCCGGGGCCCTCAAAGAATCCACTTACATCCAGCAGCCCCCCGTCGTGGACGGTTACCCTAACCTCTGAAACATCCTGGGTTTGGAAAAATCCTGAAACACCACCACACTTCCAAAACATCATTTCAAGAAATTAGAGTAGGTTTAGATTGACGAACAATTTGCAAAGATAGTTCAGAATTTCCCATGTATCCCTCCCCGATGTCCTCTGTCATTAGCATCTTGGGACGTCGTGGTACGCTAGTCACAGTTAA
>JAPYYM010001636.1:0-13231 GCA_028534135.1 Potos flavus
GGGGGGGGGAAGGGAAATATAAATATGTAAGAGAGAAAGGTAAAGAACTCTGTGGGATTGGACTACAAGCACAGGTTCAGTATGTTATAATTTCTAATGCATATAAGTGTAAATGGATTTACATGTGTACATACACATATAATACACAGGCATACATGCATCAGAAGATACCACTACATATCCAACAGAATGGCTAAAATTGAGAAGACTGAAAATACTAAGTGTTGGGGTGCCTGGGTGGCTCATTGGGTTAAAGCCTCTGCCTTCGGCTCAGGTCATGATCTCGGGGTCCTGGGATCGAGCCCCGCATCGGGCTCTCTGCTCAGCGGGAGCCTGCTTCCCCCTCTCTCTCTGCCTGCCTCTCCGCCTGCTTGTGATCTCTCTCTCTCTGTCAAATAAATAAATAAAATCTTAAAAAAAAAAAATACTAAGTGTTGACAAGGAAGTGGAGTAAGTGGATCTCTTATACAATGAAGAATAGTGTAGCCATTTAAAACTTTCTTTACTTTTAAGCATATACTTACCATATGACCCAGTAATTCTACTCCTGGGTATTTATCCAAGAAAAATGAAACATATGGCTATACAAAGATCTGTAATCCCATGTTGATCACAGCTTTATCCATAATACCCCAAAATTGGAACACTGCTTGACAATAAAAATGAGTGAACTACTGATAAATACAACAACATGGATAAATTTCAAGAGCACTGCACTAAGTCAAAGAAGCCAATACAAAAGACTACACAATGTGCAATATGTATAACTCCATTTGTCTGGCATTTTAGAAAAGGCAAAACTATAGAAACATAAAAAATCAGTATATCCCAGGGCCTTAGTGTAAGGAAGAGGGAAATGACTACAAAAGGGCAAAAGAACATTTGGGGAAGAAAATGTTCTATATTTTGACTGAAGTGATAGCTAGATGACTATGTGTTCATTTGTCAAAACTCATCTAACTGTACACAGTAAGAGGATGAATTATGGGAGCACGTGGTTGGCACAGTTGGTTGAGCGTCCAACTCTTAGTTTCAGCTCAGGTCATGATCTCAGGGTCGTGAAATCAAGCCCCTTGTGGTGCACTGCACTCAGTGTCAACTCTGCTTCAGACTCTTTCTCCCTCTCCCTCTGCCCCTGCCCGCTGCACTCTCCCCCTCTCTCTCAAATAAATAAATCTTTAAAAAATAAAAAATAAAAGGATGATTATGCACCAATTTTAAAATGCACACATAAAAAGTGAATAAATAACAACTTTCTGGATACAAGATAATGTAAAAAATTAGTTACCTTTTATATGCCAGTGACAAAAAAATAAAAATTGACACTTTAAAACAAGACCAATTACAACTGCATCAAAAACATCAAATACCAATGAATAAGTCTTTTTAAAAAGCCCTTCACACTGAAGACTATAAGACATCACTGACAGAAATGAAAAACTAAAGAGAGAAACCAAATTCACGGATTGAAAGACTCAAATAGTGTACAGATATCAACTCTGATACCAAATTGATTACAGATTCAACATAGTCCCAATCAAAATCCAAGCAGATTTTAGTTTCTTCATGAAATTTTACAGGCTTATTCTAAAGTTTACATGGAAATGCAAAGGGCCTAGAAAAGCCAAGGAAATCTCAAAAAACAAAACTAGAGGAACTACATTGCCAGGCAGCAAGATCTATTATAAATTACTAATAAAACAATTAAGACAACACACTACTGACAAAAGGATAAACATGACTTAATGGAACAAAACAATGTCCAAGACCCACATATATACAGTTACCTGATTCTCAGTTAAGATGTACTGACAATTTAGTGGGGAAAGGATGGTTTTTCAACAAATGGTGCTGCACTGATTGGCTCTCCATATGGAAAAACAGGAGAATCTTGCCCTTACCTCACAACATATGCTAATACAGATTCCAGGTAAAGTATAGGTCAAAATGTAAAAGCAAAAACAATAAAACTTTTAGAAGAAAACAAAAGAAGATCCTCCTAATCTTGTAGAGGCAAGGACTTAAAAAGTACTAACCAAAGGAAAAATGAAAAAGATTAAATAGTACAATTAAGAACTTACGTGCTTTGAATGAATAAAGTCATTTAAGAGAGTGAAAAGGTGAATGAAAGAAGAGATTAAATACACATATATCCAGTAAGATCTGTATAAAAAAAATTTCATGTACTCCCACAAATAAATAAGAAAAAGAAAGGATACACAGCATTAAAAAATTGGTCGTAATGCTTAAATGGGTATTTCACCAAAGAGGATATCCAGATGGTCAACAAGCATACAAAAATGGGGCGCCTGGGTGGCTCAGTCGGTTAAGCATCTGCCTTCAGCTCAGTTCATGATTTCAGGGTCCTGGGATCGAGTCCCGTTGTCAGGCTCTCTGCTCAGCAGGGAGCCTGCTTCTTCTTCTGCCTCTCCCTGCCCCTACCCCCACTCATTCTCTCTCTCTCAGATAAATAAAAATCTTAAAAAAGATGTGCTAAACATTGTAAGTCATTGGGGAAATGCAAACTAAAACCGTAATGAGATTCTACCAAGGACCCACCAGAATGGCCAAAAAGGAAAAATGACAATACTGATGTTGTCAAGGATGTGAAAAAACTGTCTCTGACCCTCCTGATGAAAGTGCACATTGGTAGAAATTAAAACAAGAAGAAAAAAAGGAATTAAATGAGGGTGGGGGAAGCACCCTCATACTGAGTTTTTGGCTATATTCACGAAAACTGAACAGCTGCAGAAATTTAACAATTTCACTCCTAGATATATAAACCCCAAAAGTATGTGTGCATAGGTGCACCAAGACATAAAAAAGATTACTCACAGCAGCATTGTTCTTCAGAGCCAAAAAGTAGAAAAATCCAAATATCCATCAACCACTGAATGGATAAATAGTATGAAATACTTATACAATGGAATACTGTACAGCAAATAAAATGAAAAAATCACACCTGCACATGAAAACATGGGTGAATTTTCTAAACATAATGTTGCACAAATGAAGCCACACTCAAAAGAATAGCTAAGCTATTTATTGTTCCATTTACATAAAGATAAAATATAGGCAAAAGCAGACAAAATGTATAATCCCTGCTGTTACAAGTCAAGATGGTGGTCACCTATGAGAATGAAGGTGGTAGTGATGGGAGGTGGGCAGCACAGGGGCTTTTGGGACACTGGTTCTGATCTGAAAAGTGGTTACAAAGGTATTTTCCCTCTGTGAAATTTACTGTGATAATTCACCAAACAATACAATTTGTATATTTTTCTGTTTGCATATTATACTTCAGTTTTTAAAAAATTAGGCAATTCTTTATATACTAATAATTCAAAGAACTCCAAAATATGTGTGTGGTTAAATGAAACAGGACAAACCATTAAATAATGTATATATAATACTAACATTTTTACCAAACAATAATCAAGGACATATGTTTGTGTATAATTAATAATCATAATGATAACATTCACTGAATGCTAACTGCTTGCTAAGTTATGGTGCTATGCACTTTTCATTTATTCCTTTCACAAACAGTATGCATATGCAGTATTATAATCCCTATTTTATGGATGAGAAAAGTGAGATAATAAGTAACTTGCCCACAGTCTCCCGGTCATAAAGCTGCAAAACTGGGATTATAACCGTGGCTTTCTAGATCAACTCTTCATCCCACACTATCTCTGGAAAGATACACAAAAGAAACCAGCAGCAGTGGTTGCTTTGAGAAGAGAATAGTGACTGAGAGACTGGCTGAGAGAAAGGCTTATCAGAGTATAACTCTAGGTACCTTTTGAAGGAATACATCTGCATGTCTCATCTATTATCAAAATTGTATTTATTAAAAATTTTTTCTATGACTTATAATCCCTGAGCTACACAAAAATGCTTTAATAGAAAACAAGAAGAACTCATTGCTTTATTAGTTTACCTGATTTAGGATGCAAAGCATCGCACTGGGCATTGTACATGTGTACAAATTCTTGGTGCCTTTTAATGAGCTGTTGTTTATTTCCTTGAATAGATAATCCATGCTCTTTTAGCTTTTTCTTTAAATCACGATCTGAGAGCAAGTTATACACAGTTTTGGGCAGAGGCTTCCTTTTGTGAACAGAACTAAAAAGGGGGGGAAAAGAGATCACTTAGAGTTACTGTGAATTATCAAATGCTCCTCACATAAAACAGTTAATTTGCCTTCTGATGGAGTACCAGTGTGACTGGGAAAATAGCGGAACCATTAAGATAAAAATGGGAAAGAGAAGAAGAATTAAATTTGCAAATAAGTTTGACAGTGTTAGACATGATGCATCTGAGATGCCCACAGCACATTCAGATACTGGGGTCTAGGTGGCAGCCAACCTTAGAGAAACACAGGCCTCAGAAAGAGGTCAGGCTTAAAGATGCAGATCCGCGATGTCCATGGAAGGCTTGTGCACTAAATGCTGTGAGAACCTCACTTCAGAATCACACTTAGACTTCCTCAGTTCTCCATTGCTTTAAAGCATCTTTGTCCCAAAATGTGCCCATGATTTCCATGCAAAATCTCTGCAAAAAAATGTTACCTCGTATGATCAGAGTACAAACACTATTGAGATTTAGACTACAGATTTAAGAATATAGCTGCTTTAAAAAAAGTGCTGATCGACAGGCAAAACTGCTCCCTTAAAGTGGAGGCAATCATTGCACAAAAGCTTTAGATTAAATAAAAGATGTGTTGGGATGGTTAGTTTTAACCATTTCATTACTGCCAATGAAAAAAGAATTCTGAAAGTTGACAGGAAGATAATTTTCTTTTGGCATCATCTTCAAAGAACATTACTGAAAACAACAGCAAGAAATACAAGAGGGTTTTGTTCTCTTCAACTTCTATTAATTATATTAACAAATATATAAGGATTACAAGTGTATTAGCAAAACCACCACCTGGCTCTTCATTCTGTTTATATAATTTATACACTGAGAAGCACTAAGCTACAATTTAATATAGCAAAGCCCTATTAAATGACTTTCTTCTGCTCCCTCAAAAAAACCAGTTAATAAACATTATTTCTTAAAATGGAATAGAAGCCAAGCTACCTAAGGGTATCAATGACTTGGACAATTTTATAAACAAAAACTCCTTAGTGAGCTTTAATCTATTTAATCTGATTATAAGCTGGCTCTCTGAGTACATGACTTGGCTCAACACCATGGCAATTAGGTGCTTAATAAATATGCATTCAAAGTAGTCATACGATTCCAATATTCTAAAATTAAAATACCAAAGTTTCCAAAAAAAACTAATAAGCACTTGAAAGTAAACAGTTTATCCAAAAAAACCCAAGATTTTACAAAGGACTTGCATATAACTAATTCACCATCAAGGCCATGCTACCCAAATTGGAGTGAATCTTGGAATCACCAAGGGAGTTAATTAAATTGCAGATTCTGGGTCACATCTCCACACCATCCCCTAATTCCAATTACATTCTGAAGTGGAGACCTAAAATCTATTTTAACAAGCTTCCATAGGGTAAATCTGATGTAAGAGGCCCAAAGACTATACTGAGAGAAATAGTACAATTGAATATATGTAGAATGAAAACAACCAAACATTTTTCTACTAACCAACAGTACCATTCCCTAAATAATTTCTTTTATGCTTTTTTTTTTTTAAGATTTTGTTTATTTATTTGACAGAGAGAGATCACAAGTAGGCAGAGAGGCAGGCAGAGAGAGAGAGGGAAGCAAGCTCCCCGCTAAGCAGAGAGCCCGACGCGGGGCTCAATCCCAGGACCCTGAGATCATGACCTGAGCCGAAGGCAGAGGCTTTAACCCACTGAGCCACCCAGGCGCCCCTCTTTCATGCTTTATCTGTAATATCTAAAAGCCAGATATAACTGTTTACTGTAGAAAGACCTACAAAGCCTCAAGAGAGTACATTTTTCTGAAAACTGCCCGGTGGGCTCTACAAGACAGGTAAGATTACAGCTAAATAAAATCACAGTGGGTAGCAAGAGCTGAAACATTTTGTAGGAGTTTATATAAGCACACTGTGAGGGACAGTTCATTAATTTTATCAAGGATAGACAATTAAACTGATGACTGTGAAATCTGAATGGGAAACTGTACTCTTCACTGGCATTTACGATGAAAAGTACCAACAGAAATCAACAATTTCTATCCAGAATTTTAAAATATGAAGCCTGATAGATGATTCCCGAAACATGAAGATAACATTGATCCTTCTTCCATGATTTAGTGAAAGTGAGTAATGCATTTAAGGGTCCTCAGAATCTGAAGACATCAAAAGGAAGAATATTCTTTGAATCAACTCTGATAAGATTCTATATAGAATGGGTTAAGGGTTGTCACCCCTATGGAAGAAATGGCCTGTTAGGGTGCTGTGGATAAAATGTCCTAAATGTCACAGTATCTTTTTTGTGACCAGACCCCAGGACCAGGATGTAACTAAAGGGAAATGCAGCTCAATGTTTCCCTAAACATATCTTTACAAATTAGTTTTGTAAGATGTAAATTATGAGGATAAAAAGGTTTTGGGGTCAAGGGGTGCCTGGGTGCCTCACTGGGTTAAACGTCTGCCTTCGGCTCAGGTCATGACCTCAGGGTCCTGGGATAGAGCCCCACAGCAGGCTCCCTGCTCAGCGGGGAGTCTGCTTCCTCTGCCCCTCCCCCCACTCGTGCTCTCTCTCTGATAAATAAATAAAATCTTTAAAAAAAAGATTTTGCAGTCAAGTAAATGTAGTACTCACTAGATTAAACAAAATCCAACAATTATTTTGATGTAGGACTTCTCAAAGCCTTCAATACACTAACTGGTATAATGAATCTTTCCCTGAGAGAGAGATGATATGCTGTGCTTCTAAACTGCAAGACAGAGCAAATGGCAGGACTACGGTATTCCAAGGAGCAGGGTTTGGAACCACTATTGGAACTTGAACTTAATTATGTATGGATGAGTATGTCTTTGGATAAACTGACAAAACTAAATGTATTAGAAGAAATATGACAGATGCATCTAGAAAAAGAGCAGTCCAAGCAAGACTATCAATGCTGATTTCTTACTATTCAAGGAGAAAATGCTCAGCCTCTATACTTGAAACTCATTCCTCAGGAAGAAACATTTCTTTTTTTTTTTTTTTAAGTGGACTCCATGCCCAATGTGGGCCTGAACTCAAGACCCTGAGATTGAGAGTCACATGCTCTACTGACTGAGCCAGCCAGGCGCCCCAGAAAGAAACATTTCTAAGGCGAAATGCAGGTCACCAGATTCTCATGGTTTATGAGAAATAATCCTCAGGATGAAGAGCCAGAATGGAAGAGGTGGGAAATAGTTTATAAGGCACAAGAAGTACCTTGTTAAAGTAACTCAAAGGTTATGCTTAACTTTCTTACCTTCTGAGGCTTTCCTTCTTCTCCTCACGTGTTAAACAGCTGTCTAAGTGCTTATTAATGTGATTTTCTGGAATATTAACCCCACAAACAGGACAATCCACTGTATTTTTTAAAAAGAGAAAGAGAAACTTTATTATTTACATAAAGGGCAAAAATAATGTATAACCTATCATGTTTCAGCAATTAATATAGAAAATAGAATCCCAACCTTAACATGCACTTAGGAAAGCAGAAGAGAAAAAGAATGACATCTCAGGGCAACAGGACTGGGAGAGACAGTTCACTGAATAATGGCTAAATTGTGGTAAGTCACATAATTAGAATCCAGGGCTTACAGGAAGAGATTGCAAAGAAGTCTGGAGATTCATTTATCAGAAAATGCTTTGGTTAAGTCTTTTCTACTGAGGTGTGACCAACCTATAGAACTGATCTTAAGTTTTTCCGTCTTAGGAGCCATTCATCTGTAGCACTGTAGCAATCATAACAACATGAATAAGATAAACCTGGCTGGGGACAGGAAGGTATGCAAAGCTAAACTGAAACATTTGTTGGTTTGGGCCAACTACTGTTCAAATTAGCAATAGTTACATATTTGATAATTTCACTCTCATTTGTAATCACAAATGCAGTGTTGCCTTTAGGAAACACAATCATTGTCAAACTGTTTGATGAAGTTGCAGAGAATTGTGGAAGAATCTTGGGGCACAGAGGCCACCATAATAAAGCCAGGGATGAAGCAGGAGGTCAGGCCCTCCATCTCTACTTCAGTGGAGCAGGACCAATTTTATCGATTTTATGTGTTACAGTTCACGGTTAAGATTTCATTTGAAAAAATTGGTCTGTTGGGGAAAAAAGTTAACTATCAAGCTAAAAACACTACGACGAGAACTATCGATTGAACAAAAGATATGGTAGGAATAGCAAGATTCACATATCCTTACAAAATTTATTTTTTCACAATTTTATTTATTTATTTGAGAGAGAGAGACAGAGTGAGAGAGTGAGCACATGAGCAGTGGCAGAGGGAGAAGCAGGCTTCCCTGCTGAGAAGGGGAGCCTGATGCAGGGCTCAATCCTGGGACCCTGGGATCATGACCTGAGCCGAAGGCAGACCCTTAACCAACTGAGCCACCTAGGCACCCCTTGTTAAAAAATTTAAAACTTGAATACTAATATGCTAACTTCGACCTAAGTTTAATAACCACAAATAGTGGGGCACCTGGGTGGCTCAGTCAGTTGAGCATCTGCCTTCAGCTCAGGTCATGATCTCGGGGTCCTGGAAGGGAGCTTGTGTCACCAGGTGCCATGCTCAGCAGGGAGTCTGCTTCTCCCTCTCCCTCTGCCCTTCCCTACCATTTGTACTTTCTCCAGCATGCTCTCTCTCCCTCTCCCTCAGATAAATAAATAAAATCCTTTAAAAAAACTAAAATAAATAACCACTAATTGCCCTGCACCATGTGTGATGTGGGCGTACCAAAGATATCTTAGTTTCTGCCTAAAAGGTGCTCTGAACTTCACAGGTAAGAGGAGAATGGAAACAAGTTAAACAAGCTGATTAATTCATCAAAAAAGCAAACTATACATAAAATAGTCCAGAAAACAAGTGCTGTAACACTTTCATGATGTGAAATCTCAATATCATCTAGCATAACTAAAGAATGATTAGGATCTGGATAGAGTCTAGAAAGGTAAAACAGGGGTCGGCAAAACTTTTTTTTTTTTAGAGAGAACAAGAGCATGCACATGAGTAAGCACCGGGGGGGAGTGGATATCTCAAGCACGCTCCCTGTAAGCACAGAACCCAGCACAGGGCCCGATCTCACAACCCTGATATTATGACCTGAGCCAAAATCAAGACTTGGACGCTTAACCTAATGAACCACCCAGGCGTGCCAGCAAACCCTTTTAGGTAAGGGCCAGGTAGTAGAGATTTTAGGCTCTGCAGGCTAGATGGTCTCTGTTATAACTACTAACCACTGCCATGGAGCATGAAAGCATTCATAAACAGTATGTCAACAAAGGGGTGTGGCTATTTTCCAGTGAATCTTTACTTACAAAAATAGATGTCAAACTAAATTTGGCCTGCAGCTCGTAGTTTTTCCGACCTCCAGGTGTATTCAAGGAATAATGGGAAGACCAGCTTGGCTACTGCAGAAGGATTTTTAAGATGGAGAGGTAAGAAATAAGGTCAGACATCTAGGGGAGGGGTCAAATTGTCTATGGCTATAAATGCCAGTCACAACAGCTTGGAAGTTTCAAAGAGGGGTATAAGAAGATAAAAGGAGCTCTTTGAAATTAAACTGGAACTGATGAGGAGGGGGGGCGCCTGGATGGCTCAGTGGGTTAAAGCCTCTGCCTTCGGCTCAGGTCATGATCTCAGGGTCCTGGGATCCAGCCCCACATCAGGCTCTCTGCTCAGCGGAGAGCCTGCTTCCCTCTTCTCTCTGCCTGCCTCTCTGCCTACTTGTGATCTCTCTCTCTCTCTCTCTCTCTCTCTCTCTGTCTAATAAATAAATAAATAAATAAATAAATAAAATCTTTAAAAAAAAAAAGAAAGATGAGGAGGGAAATTAAAAGCTGAAAATTAGAAAGATACTGCCATAGTTAAAATATGAGCTAATCAAAATTGCTTCATTTTTCGAACAATCAGCCTGAATTCCTATTCTGTGAGAGAGTATAAAAATATCTTGCAGCACTGCCTACATCAATTCCTAAGACTGTTACAATGTGAAATGTGGTTTGTCCTTTCCCATTCCATCCCCCTCAAGATGCTTATTTATTCTCAGGTCATATGGGATGAAAAGATTTCCATTAAGTAAGAAAATACATATATGAAAACAATTTCCTACCTTTGGTAACCTGTTTCAAAGTTGATGTAGAGGGTGTCTCAGGAACACGAGCATCTAAAGAACACGGAGCTGCCTTTTCTATAGAAGGTGTCTCTTTGGTCTTTGAAGAAGTGCTCACCTCTTTCTGAGGGATGAATTTAGTCTCATTCTCTTTTATCAACAACTCTGATGTAGAACTACCAGATTCTCTGATCAAGAAATTCTCCATTAACCTGCTTCCTTGCTTTAAAGAATGTCTGAACGCTACAGGAGTGTGTGCTTTGGCAGCAAGGTTCTTTGAAGAGGAGGAAGCAGGAGATATGGGTGGTGACTCTAAGGCAAACTGCAACAGATGATTCCTTGAAGCACAAAAAACACAATGGATAATGAAGATGTCAAGTTATATACAATAAGTAAACTGACATAAGCTGTTCACCCAATTAACACTTGCTTCTGTGAAATACAGAACTTACTCCATAATGACAACGAAACCAGTATTTCTTCAAAGCAACAAATCTGACTTAAAAGGCAGTTAATTTTTTATAAATGAAAATGGAGATACTTCAGCATCTGGCCATGAAGAATACCTGGTGTGAGACTTATTCTCCAACCATACGTAACTTTAAAATCTGAACAAAACATATAAAACAAATGTTTTTAGCATGGACTATAATCAATGCAAGGCTGCAGTCACTGAAAGAAAAGAGAAACATGAGGTGATCCAACATTCCCCCAAGAATCTCCCCTGGAAGCGTCTTCCAGAGTTAGGTATTGAAATGAAGTCTAAATAGAGACCAGAGGGAAGAGAGATCAGAGTTCTGGGCAAAGTTGGCTAGGATTGAAGGGACAGGGTGCTGGACTGGGGGTACCCTCAGAAAGAGAACCCCAAAAATCGGCACAGAAATTCTCATCCATTCCTGATCAACTCCAGGGCTGCAAAAGCCTAAGAGGGAGAACAAAAGAACCTCGTAGGAAGCACATGCTGAGAAGCTGAGATTCCCAAGGTCAGTGCTGAAAAGTTGTTGGGAGTCTGAACCCAGTCAAACTGGAAAGATCTTGGTAAAGATCCCAGACATTCAATTGAAAGGCCACACCTCAGGATAAAGGACCATACTCCGGAAATATAAAACATTAATAGACCAAACCCAGCAAAAAACTAAGTAAGGCCCTAACAATATAAAAGTGAGGAGCTGGTGGGATGCCTGGATGGCTCAGTCAGTTAACTGTCTGACTCTTGATTTCAGGTCAGGTCTTGATCTCACAGCACAGTGAGTTAAAGCCTCACATTGGGCTCCACACCAGGCATGGAGCCTACTTAAAAAAAAAAGTGAAGAGCTGGTGATTTAGCCACCTGTGAGAACAGAATCCAACATCTCTCAAAGGAAGATAATTCATAGCCTCTGTAACATTTCATTAAAACACATTTAAAAATGACTAGACATGCAAAGAAGCAAGAAATTAACCACTAATCAAAAGATCAAATAGTCGGGGCGCCTGGGTGGCTCAGTGGGTTAAAGCCTCTGCCTTCAGCTCAGGTCATGATCTCAGGGTCCTGGGATCGAGCCCCACATCGGGCTCTCTGCTTAGCAGGGAACCTGCTTCCCCCTCTCTCTTTGCCTGCCTCTTTGCCTACCTGTGATCTCTCTCTCTCTGTCAAATAAATAAATAAAATCTTAAAACAAAAGATCAAATAGTCAATGGAAGTGGATCCAGAGGTGATCCAAAGAGTGGCATTAGAAGGACTTCAAAATAACTATGATGAATATTAAAGAAAAAAGATGAAAAAAATAAATGAATAAAAAGAGAGCATACTGTTAGGGGGAATTAAAATCCATCCCAAAAAGGATAAACAAAGAAAATAAAACCTAGGCATATATTAATCAAACTGTTAAAAAATAAAAGAAAGAAAATGTACACAAGTAAAAAAAATAAAATAAGTAAGACATGCTACCTCTAAGGCACTGTTTCTCAACCTCAGCACTACTGATACTTTGAATCAGATACTTTTTTGCTGTGAAAAACTGTTCTGTGCATTGTAGGAACTACACTGCACCCTAGGTTCAGAAAACCAAAACGTAACCAAACTTTACCAAATATCCCCTGGGGGAGGGGTAAAGAAAAGGTAAAATCACTCCCAGCTGAGAACCACTGCTCTAAGAAACAATCAAAACATTACTTACTTCTCAACAAAAACAGTGAAAACAAGAAGATAACAGGATGACATCTTGACATCTTTAAAAAGCAAAACTACCAGTTCTATTACCATTGAAAATAGTGTTCTAGGGCACGTGGGTGGCTCAGTCAGTTAAGCACCTCCCTTTGGCTCAGGTCATGATCCCAGGGTCCTGGATAGAGTCCCCCAGGGAGCCTGCTTCTCCCTCTGCCTCTGCCTCTCTCTCTGTCTCTCATGAATAAATAAACAAAATCTTTAAAAAAAGAAAAAGAAAATAGTGTTCTAAAGTGAAAGCAAAATATACTCTCAAACTAAGAAAAGCTAAAAGAATTCCTCATTGGCAGACAAGAAATACTACAAGACATGTTCTTCAGCTTAAGGGAAACAATTCTTGAGGGAAGCACAAAAATGTCAGCAAGAATGAACAGCTCCAGAAACAGTAAATATGTGGTCAAAAACAAAACTACCGACTATTTTCAACAACACTAATAATGTCTTATGGGATTTATAACATACATGGAAATAATATACATACAAAAACATAGCAAAAAAAGGGAGATTAAATAATATAAAAATACTGTAAAGTTCTTGAATTGTTCAGGACATAATAAAAGTACTAATTTATGGTACACTATCATTAGGATGTATTTGTCATTTTTTCAGTAAAGACTTAAAAGAGTGACGCTAAGAGGTATAATGTAAAAACTAACAAAGGAAATTAAATAATAAAAATACTCTTAATATTGAAAAGAATGGGCAGGAATAAAGAAATAATTAAAAAAAAAAAGGAACAAATGGAGAAAGAAAACAAAAAGCAACATGGCAA
>JAPYYM010001637.1:0-13231 GCA_028534135.1 Potos flavus
GGAGGGGCCGTTTCTGGGCCCGCGGCAGTGCATCGCCTCGGAGACGACGTCGCTGCCGGTGATCGTGAGCGTGCAGGAGGGAGGCAGGCCCAGGCCGCAGGTGGTCAGCCTGCCCGGCATGAGGGTGCAGAAGTGCGGCTGCTCCTGGGATGGGGCGCCCGTGCCCCGGAAGGTGCAGCCTTAGCTGGGGGCGGAGCCGCGCAGGCGTCGGACTGGACAGGCGCCGCAGGGCTGGGCGCAGGTGTCAGTTCCCTCCTTGGCAGGTGACCCTTGGCCCCACTCAGCACCGGCGCTTTACCTTCCTGCGCCTTCTTGCATTTCTTGTCCTCCTCTGCACCGGCACCGGCCCTAAGCACTTGGGGGAGTCACTAATGCAGCTCGGATTGCTGAGTTCTGGAAGGAAACCCCAGTGTCCTTGTTATAGGGTGCAGCCGGGCCGGACAGACTGCCCGCAGGGAGTTTCTCTTCTCTGGCAAATTCTCAGCTGAGTACAGGACAATGTGCCCTACGATGCGAGCTCGCGAAACAGACTGATTTACTCTACTACATGACGGGAATTACAAAACTTTAAAAAATCCCCCAGTTTCCCCTAGGTAGGGAGGAGGTCTAAAACACCTGTTCCCCAAAACGTTGACCCATTCTGGATTCCTGTAAACAGACCCCCCTGAGAGATTGCTAGGAGGGAGGACGAAGGGTTTCCAGCTGGGGCCATGGGCAGGGAGTCATGGGCTTGGTTTCTGGATCGAACAAGGTCACAATTGTCACCTCAAGCCAATGCGGAAGGGTTTGGGTCACCCTTTCCTCTTAAAAGGGAGGAGGTGGGAATCAGCTCTGAGTCATTGCCCTGGGGGTCAGAGAGCCCTAACCTCCCCCCGCTTCCCCCGCACACCCAGTATTTCCTATGCATAGTTCCCTTATTTCCCCCACTGTTTTAGAATTTTCCCCACCAGCGCCACGTGTATTTACTCTTTTAAAAATGTAGCCAAAAGAGTTGAGTGTAGATAATCCTCCGAAATAAAGTGACGGTTCGCTCTGTGTCTCTGCATTTAGTTTCTGGTACCCTTTCACGAGAGAGAAGGGAGCGATGACGGGGACGAGATCTCATGATAACGTGAACAGAGGGGGTGACCGAGACCCCCAAACACTGCAATAACTAGGCTTAGATTAAGCTTTCATTTATAATACTTAGTTTCTCCCCCCGACTCTCACTCCAAAACCGGTATTGTAAAAACAATCAGTCACACATGCCATCTCTTTGGAAAACACTGCCCCCCCCCCCCCCGCCCAGGGCCGTGGTTATCGGGACAGGACGCGGGGTGACAATGGTGTGGCAAGCAAGCCAACCTTTACTGAGCCCTCACTGTAAGCCAGGGCGCTATGCCAGGCAAGTTTGTATATCTTAGGTCACCAAATTCTTGCAGTGAATTTGGTGGGGTAGGTATTATGATTCCCATTTTCCAGATGAAGAAATCGAGGGGGGGGGGCAATGCAAAGCTGTTGAATCCCTACGCCGAGAAATGGATTATAACACTCCTTCCCCCTGCGCCCCGCCTCCCCCCATAAGCGTGCTCTGCTGACGACACCGACGTTAGTGACCAGGTCACCGGGAAGCTGCCACACCCGGCAGCGTCCTTATGTAAACTTTCCAGGCAGCTGGGTTTCCCTAAGCCTGGCTTTTGAAGTTCTTGGGCTCCGTTTTTACCCACGAAGCTAATTAATAACAACGGACTAGCGGGGGGGGGGGATGGAGCCAGTCTCTGGACATGCAGCATCCGAGAATGTGGCAAGCGTACGGTTGGAGGCAGGAGAGAGGACTTGGCTCAGACAGAAAGGCCTAGATCACCCCCATAAGACGTCTGAATGAGGCCATTCCGGGTGGGAGGCTGTGAGTACCAGGGTAGACCGCTGTTTTCTTTACAAGAAGGGTACCTATACCTTCTAAAGAGTTCTATCAGCTACTCAGTGATCTGTCTGCGGCTCTAAAGGTCTGGGGGCTCCTGGCCAGTCCATTCGATCGGGGGCAAGGGTGGGCCTGCTCCCATCATGCCCTGTGAGCTAAAAAGTCCAGGAGATTGGCCTCATTTTAGAATGTAAGGATGTGCTCCTCGGCACAGGGAGATGGTGTGGTAGGCAGGGCGTCCTCCCCAATACCTCCATGCCTCCCGATCCTTGGAGCCTATGACTCTGTCTTTTTATATTTCAAAGGGGATTTTGCAGTTGTGGTTAAGGTTACCGACCTCAAGATAAGGAGATGATCCTGGAGTGACCAGGCACACCTAGTCTCATCACGGGATTCTTTCAAAGCACAGAACTTTGTCTGCTGGAGGCACAGAGATGAGGTTTTAGGGAAGGTCAATGGGAGGATGTGAGCGCTGGCTGACCGGTGAGCTGGACCCGGGCGAGGGAAGCTCTTTAGCCCCTCCCCTGTCCTCGGAAGGTGGGTTCTGGTCGCCTTGCCCAGAAGCTGCTCCCAGGACGGCCTTGAGACAGGGATGTGGGGCTGGGACCAAACCCTGCTGAGGTTGCTCTATAAACAGTTAGGATGTAATGAGTGGGCGCAGGGATCCACCATCTCGCGGCCCCCAAGACAAGCCTCCTATGTCAGTTCCCCGTGCTCGCTCGACCCGTGTGGAGTAGGTTCCTCTTTCCCCCGTCCGTCCCTGTGCACCGTGTCTGGGCGCTGGCTGCACATCTCACCCGGGGACTCCCAGGAGAACCCGAACCAACAGAGGCAGCAGAGGAGGCCAGAAAGAGTTGCAGCATGAAAAGGGCGGGACCTGCAGGTGCAGGTTTGCAGGTGGAGGGGACCGTGAGCCCGGGAATGTGAGTGCTTCCCAGACGCTGAGAACGCAAGGAAAGGGGACCTCAGTCTATAGCCACACGGAGCCAAATTCTGCCAGCAGCCTGCCTGCCTCTCGGGGTCGGTTCTCCCCCAGAGCCTCTGGGGAGGGACCCGGATCGGCTGCCGTCTTGACGTGGCCTGTGGGACCCGGAGCAGAGAAACCAGCCGGACCCAGCGAGACTTCTGACCTGCGGCATGTGAGGCAACGCGTTCATTCTGTGATGCAACATTCGCAGTGCGTTTCTATGGCAGCAGCAGAAATGAAGCCGGTCCGCCCAAGTCCGCTAGAAGCAAGGTGTAATTACAATGTTTTCATATACGACATGAACGTGTACTTGTTTTAAAAATCAGGTTTAAGGGCACCTGGGTGGCTCAGTTGGTTAAGAAAGTGTCTGCCTTTGGCCTTCAGCTCAGGTCATGATCTCAGGGTCCTGGGATTGAGCCCCGCATCGGGCTCCCTGCTCAGCGGGGAGTCTGCTTCTCCCTCTCCCTCTGCCCCTCCCCTTTTTCTCTCTCTCAAATAAATAACATCTTAAAAAAAAAAATCAGGCGTAAGATGTGCCTTCCTTATCGGACAAAGGAGTGTAGTTATGTTCCAAAGGGTTACATTGGATCTCTTTAGGTGCTGGGATTAAAAGCAATGTTCATTTTTCCATTTGATCAAATTAAAAAATTTTTCTACAATCAACGTGGGTTACTGGTGTAATTAAAAAAAAAAAAGAAAAGAAAAAGGAAAATGCGTGCAAAATGTGCCTCCCTGGAGAGGTCCCTAAATCAGGATGGGCTGGGGTCAAGGGGACTTGCTGTAGGATTCACTGGAAGCAGCTCAGGATCCTCCCTCATTCCCTGGATCATGTGAGTTGTTAGAACAGTTGAGCCGGCTAATTAGACCAGCAAGGAGGCTTGGCGGCCGGGAGTGGGGGGAGCACCCTGATAAGGGGAGGCAGAAAGGACCCATTATCCACTTTGGGAAGGCAGGAGGGGGAGGAGCCGGACTGTGGGGAGGGAGGAGGGGGGAGGGCAGTGACAGCTGACCTAACTGGAGGAGGAGGAGGGGGAGGAGGAGGGGAGAGGGGGAAGGTGGGCAGTCCCTGAAGCGCGGTGAGCTTCCCCTCTTTCTTCCCGGTCTTCTCTTTGCCCGTTCAGCAGAAGTAAAATGGATAGAGTGGGCGCCCAAGGACGCGGGTGCCGGACATGGATAGCGTGGAGGGGCCCTCCTGGTGGGGGGGAAGCAAGGGGGCCCTGCAGCCTTCCAAACAGACTATGGGGAGCCTAGCAGCCCTCGGAGGGGCCGACAACAGTCAGAAGCTCCCACCTTCCCCACTGCGTGCCGAAGCTTCTTCTATCAGAAAGGAGGCCAAGTGGCAACAAGTAAAGACCAGAGGAGAGAGGAAGGATGCGGGCAGAGCTGGGGCCCAGTTCCGGTCCCCGCCTGAGGCAGGTGCCCCTTCCGGATGGCATGCTCCCCAGTACCCAGGGCTGTCTGGGAAGTCCCCCTTTCTTCAGCTGGTTTGAACTGCTGAGACGCCCGGTGCCCCTCGGCCGCCACGGGGAGCCTTTAAAGCCACTACACGTGACACTAAGAACATAATCAGAGTTAGACAAAGATTTTCTCACAGTAGATGAATTATTATTTTATTATTTTATTTTTGAAGATTTTATTGATTGATTCATGAGAGACACACAGAGAGAGGCATAGGCAGAGGGAGAAGCAGGGAGCCCGATGCGGGGCTCGATCCCAGGACCCCGGGATCAAGACCTGAGCCGAAGGCAGCCGCTTAATGACTGAGCCACCCAGGTGTCCCTGAATAATTTTAAAAACTGATATGTTTGTGAGGACAGGGACTTTTGCTTTGTTCACGGCTGGACCCCAGAACCTGGCTCAATAAACACCTGTGGAATGCATTAATAAACCTAATTTTGATCTTTGGGAGAATGGTTAGTATGGGGCGGCCGGGGAATGAATACTAAGTAGTCACAGAAATCTTGTTTTCAACAACTTTTCGGTGACATTGGGAAATGCTTATTATATATCTCATGTAGAAGTTTCAAAACTGTACGTATCATTTATTTCCAAGGATGGAAAAGTACATAGACACAGACAATAATAATGTAAGGAAATGCACCGAAAAGGTTTCCAAGAAACTATCCCTAGCAAGTCTGATTATGCGACTATTTTGACCTTAACGTTTGTCTTTCCCATATTTGTCTCAATATGCATGAACTCCTTTTCTAATCAGAAACAGTTATCAATATACTATTCTGCTGCATAGTGAACACCAGGGGTGGAGGGGTGGAGCCATAGAGTTCCCGGGTCCTGGCTGGGCCCCACCTGCCGCGGGGCCGCCCCAGGGTCAGCCAGTCCCCACTCAGCACATCAAAGGCAGAGAAAGGAGTGGAGACGAAACGGGAAGGGGTTTGTTTCCGCGAGGCCAGTGCAAAGGGCCCGAGGTCAGCGGAGTGCGGGGTCCTGGGGTCAGTCACGGGCGGCCTCCCCAGGGCAAGCTCCGGGCGGCCCGCACTGCCGGCGGGGGTCCCGGGGGTCCTCCCCGGCTTCCCGGCCCCGGCCGTCCGCGAGAACCTGCTGGGAAAGCAGAGACAGGCGCGAGCGCGGGCGGCTGACCGTCCCCCGCACGGAAGGGGCGCGTGCTCCCGAGCGCAGGAAAGGGGCCGGTTCTCAGGGGCCGCGCAGGTTCGGGGGCACAGCCGGGGCTGCCACCGAGACCCCCGCCTCGCAGGCCGGGAGGGGGCGGGCAGCGGGGGCTCCGGGCGCTCCGGGCCCGCCCGAGCCCCCGGCCCCATCCATCCCTGCAGCCCGCAGCCCGCGGAGGCCTCCCGTCCGGCAGGCCGCACACAACACCAGCGGTCTTCGGCCCGGACCCCCGCCCCGGGCCGCACCGCCGTCGGGGTGGGGGGGGGCCGAGCCTGGTCCCGGGGGGCCCGCGGGGCGGAGACCCGGGCTGCCGCGCCCCGCGCCGGCAGTGCCCGCCGCCTATCCGGTGCGCGGGGGGCGGGCACACGGCCGAAGCTCCCGGCCGCGGATTGGTCCGCTCGAGCTCTCGGCCGCGGATTGGTCCGCCCGAGCTCCCGCCCGAGGCTTGGTCCGCCCTAGGATTGGTGCCCCGCTCCTGAGCTCGCGACCGCGGATTGGTCCGCCGGAGCTCCCTCGGCCGAGGATTGGCTGCCCCGGCGGGGTGGGGCGGGGCCCCGTGAGGCCCCGCGGCACCGTCAGCCAGGCAGGCCGTGGGGAGGGGTCCGGGGAGCCGGGCCGGAAGCTGCCGTGGTCGGGCTTCCGGGGCGTGCGGCTCGCCGGGGCCTCTCTCTGCCGGGCGTCGTGTGTGGTGTGGCGGCTCCCGGGCGGCGCCGGGCGCGTTCCCGCCGCCATGAGCGTGGGCTTCATCGGCGCCGGCCAGCTGGCCTGTGCCCTGGCGCGGGGCTTCACGGCCGCAGGTGGGCGCGCGGGGCCGCGAACGGCCGAGCGGCGGGGCCCGGGACCGCGGGACGGGGCTCGTGGAGCAGCGGGGGCCGCGAGCGCGCGCGGGGCCTCGGCGTGGGGCCGCCCCGCCGTCCCGGGGACCGCGCGGGAGCCCCGGCCGACGAGCCCCGTCTTCCGCAGGCATCCTGTCGGCTCACAAGATCATAGCCAGCTCCCCGGAGATGGACCTGCCCACGGTGGCCTCGCTCCGGGTAGGGCGGCGCAGGGGCGTGCGGAGCAGGGCGGGGGCCCCGACGTGAGCCGACCTCCGCCCGGGAGGGACCCTGCGCTCCGGGCCGACCCCTGGGCGCTCCCGTCTCCCCTGTTTCCAGCCCGGGGAACTTACCGGCGGAGGGTGCTCGGGCGCCCCGGACTGGGGGATGGGAGGCAGCCACGTCCCGCTTGCCTCGGGGAGCCCGTGGCTGCCCAGCACCTAGCTCACGTGTGCAGTAGCAGCCAGGGAGGACTTGGTGCCGCCGCGCGTGGGGGGCGGGGGCCGGGAATTCCAGGCCACAGCTGGCAGAGCGCCTCTGCTCCCGGGGGTGGGGGCGGCCTGGGCCCGGTGACCCCCGCGCTGCGAGCTGGCCAGTCTCCTCCCGCAGAAGATGGGCGTGAACCTGACCCGCAGCAACAAGGAGACGGTGAGGCACAGTGACGTCCTGTTCCTCGCCGTGAAGCCGCACATCATCCCCTTCATCCTGGACGAGATCGGGGCGGACGTCCAGGCCAGGCACATCGTGGTGTCCTGTGCCGCTGGCGTCACTATCAGCTCTGTGGAAAAGGTGCCGGTCCCAGTCCTGGTGGGCCCCCCCCCGGGGGGGGGGCGGTGCTCGTGGGAGGGGGGCTGGGCGGCGCCGGGTGGACGGCGAGCCCTGGCAGCTCACTTGGGTCTCCTCCTGGTCCCAGAAGCTGATGGCCTTCCAGCCGGCCCCCAAAGTGATTCGCTGCATGACCAACACAGCCGTGGTGGTGCGGGAGGGCGCCACGGTGTACGCCACGGGCACCCACGCCCTGGTGGAGGATGGGCAGCTCCTGGAGCAGCTCATGAACAGCGTGGGCTTCTGCACAGAGGTGGAGGAGGACCTGATCGACGCCGTCACGGGGCTCAGCGGCAGTGGGCCTGCCTACGTGAGACCCCGCTGGGACCCAGGGCAGCGGGCTGGGCTGGCAGGCAGACTGGGGCTGTGGGTGTTGCCCACGCGGGGCGAAGCTAGCTGATGCAGGAGGCCAGCCTCTGGAGCTAGTTCCAGTCATCGGGGAGAGCCGACCACGGGGAGCGGCCCTGAAGGTCTGCTGCCCCGGGACTCAGCGAGGGTCTCCACAGGCATTCATGGCCCTGGACGCGCTGGCTGATGGTGGGGTGAAGATGGGCCTGCCTCGGCGCCTGGCGGTCCACCTGGGGGCCCAGGCCTTGCTGGTCAGTATACTCGCCCTGCGTGTTCGGACTGGGGTGTGGGATGGGGGTGCCGGGGGTCCCCGAGCTGGGTTAGCGGCTGGGGAAGGGCAGGGGGTGTGGAGAAGCCTGTCCTAAGGAGCCCGAGCCGTCTTCTCCTCATCCCTCCTGCCTCCCGCAGGGCGCTGCCAAGATGCTCCTGGACTCCGAGCAGCACCCGGGTCAGCTCAAGGACAACGTCTGCTCCCCCGGGGGGGCCACCATCCACGCCCTGCACGTCCTGGAGAGCGGGGGCTTCCGCTCCCTGCTCATCAACGCCGTGGAGGCGTCCTGCATCCGCACACGGTGGGTCGCTCCCCCTCCGCGCCCCCCGGGCTGGGCCCCGTCCCGTGGAGCCTGCCGTCTCTGGTCCCTCGGCAGCGCCGGAGCCCACGCTCTGTCCGTGGGTGTGGTTGACTGGACTCTGTGTCGCTGAGGGTTTCGCCGGCCTTTCTACGTTTAGTGCTCACCGCAGTTCCGGTGGGGGCGGGGAGCTTGCATTTACAGGAGGGGAGGTTGAGGCCGGAGAGGATTTTCGGGCCGCTGGTGCATAGTGGAGGCGGGGCTGGGCAGGTGTGTGACTGCAGACCTGCCGACCGCTCCGTCCGCACCGTGTGTCCTTGTGATCGCAGATCGCGCGGAGCTACACGTGTGTGCTCACCCACACATGGCTCGGGAGCGTTTGATTTGGGGTTCTAATTTTGGGTGGTGTCCGGTCCTCGGGGCCTGGGGCTTACGCGCACGGGGAAGCCGTGTGGGGCTCCGGCTCGTCCTTCAACCCCTGTGGGGCTTTGTCGGCAGAGAGCTGCAGTCCATGGCTGACCAAGAGAAGGTCTCCCCCGCCGCCCTCAAGAAGACCCTCCTGGACAGAGTGAAGCTGGAGTCCCCCACGGTGTCCACACTGACCCGCGCCAGCCCAGGGAAGCTGCTCACAAGGAGCCCGGCCCCCGGGGGCAAGAAGGAGTGAGGCGGCCTCTGCCCCCGTTCTAGAACCGGAGCCCTGAGGAGGGCCGTGCCGGGCGAGCGCGGGTCGGGCAGTTTTCAGGTCCTCATGGTACAACCTCCTTAAATCTGTTCAGACCCGGCTGCGCTAGTTTCCCGTCCCATCCACGTCGGAAGATGCCCCTGGGGTGGGTGACGGTGGCGGCCAGAGGCAGGCCCGCGCCCCTGTTGTGGGAGAGAGAGGCCGCGACTCCAGGCAGAGCCCTGCTGACTGCAAGGTCTGGAGCGGAGCCCTTCAGCTGGGGTCCCCCGTCTGGAGCCCGAGCCAGGGTCCGCTTGACGCCGGGTCAGGGCGGAGAGAGGTACGAACCGTGACAAGGGCTTTGCTCTCTGGATTATAAATGCAGAAGAACCAGGCAACTTAGAATTGTTACAGTTAATCAGAAAAGCACGAAATTGGACCATGCTTCTGTTGGACTCTTGCTTCCGTCGGTGTCCCGTTGGAAAAATGTTATTCGGCGCTGTTAAGTTTAGCTGCTTCAATAAAGTTTTATTTTTTATTACCCTGCCTTTTTTTTTTTAAAGTAACCTCTGTGCCCAGTGTGGGACTTCAAACCACGACCCCGAGATCAAAAGTCGTACGCTCTACCGACTGAGCCAGCCAGGCGCCCCCATCACCCTGTATTTTTAAGGTCATTCCGGAGAACTCGGGGGCATGACCAGGCGTTCCCTGCTTCTATGGGGAGCGCCGTCTGAAGGCAAGAAGTAGTGATTGGCTATGGGCTAGGCCCTGAGAGCGGTAAAGATGCTCTGCTCCAGCCCGGCCCCCAGGGTCAGGGTCAGGAGACTGTGCTGGGATGGGCCAGAGCTCACGGCGGAGAAGAGCCAAGTGACCTGAGTCCCGGCGGAGGGCAGCCACGCAGACACGAGGGAGGACGCCGCCTGCTTCGCAGACGGCCGTGCACCTGCCAGGCTTAGGATCCAGACGGACTGCCCTCCGAGGGAGGAACTCCCTTTCCCCTCGCTTGATCGGAGACGCCGAGGCCTGGAGGGGACACTGAGCTGCTGCTCACGAGTGGGGCCCAGGTCGGGTGCGCTGTGCACACGGCGGGACGGAGCCTGCAGGCCCCCACGCAGGCCAGGGTGCCTCCCGCTCGCGCCCAGGAGCTCGCCGCCTCTCGCGTTGCCATCAGCCGCATCTCTGGGTTCAAATCTGAGTCTCCGCCACTTTTTTCCCCCCACGATTTGCTGGTGGATTTATTTTTTTTAATCTGGCTTCCAGTTAGTTACAGAAGGTGTTAGTTTCGGGCGTACGATATGGTCATTCAGCATTAGTTTCTGCCACTTCAACCTAGGGAACCTTGGAGAAGTTACAGAATCCGGTCTCCAGATTTCACTCCCTGTAAATAGGGAGGTCCTGCTCTGTCGGAAGGTTCTGGTGGGTCTGCAGCGAGACCTCGTGGAATGGCTCGCAGAACACCTAGAACACGGTGGACCCCTCCAGCGAGAGGTGCTCATCCTTCCCTCTCCGGCCAGAACGGCAGCCCCGGCTCCGGCTCCAAACCCGGGAGCCCGCGGGCGAGGCTCGTCCCTGCGGGGCCACAGTGACAAGGGACAAGCTGAGCCCCATGCAAAGCTATCGTTGTAAAGCCCCCATTACGTGGCATGCTCTGCACGCCCTTGATGGGAAATCTTAGGGTTGACGAACTGGGTAGAGTAAGACGAAACTCAAGGAGGTTAAATACGCTCAAAAAGACTCGAAGAGACATTTCACCGAAGAAGATAACCCGGCGAAATGAGCCCGCGAAGGGATGTTTAAACCGTCGCTGACTGCGGAAACGCCGGTCCGAGCCCAGGGAGACCCCCAGCACAGCCGCCGACCAGACCGGATTTGGCGCTGCGGGGGTTTACCAGAAGGCTCGTCTCGGGGGTGACAAGGACGTGCCGGATGAGAGCCCTCCCGTAGATTGGCGCGGCCACTCTCAACAGGCTGGCACCTCACAAAGTTAAGAGTCACCATAGAAGCTGGCGGTGCCCCTCAGGTACCAGCCCCAGAGAAGCAGCACGTCCGCGCCAACACTTGGGCGGGAAGATTCGAGGGAGCCGCCGCCCCAAGAGCCGAGAAGAGGAAACCCCCCGAAGGTCTGCCATCTGGGGGGAAGGACCCCTGCCCTTGGCTTCTGAGCTTCGACCCCACGCGGTCAGGGCTGCCTGTGACTGAAGGTGGCCACGGCCGCAGTCCTCCGGGGACAGAGGGGGAGAGGGTCCGGCCTCGGAGAAGAGCTCTGTTCCTCTCCCCCCGGGCCAAGAGCGGACCCCAACTCCCACGTCACGACTGGCTTCTCTCGGGACCCCCAGAACTGCCTCGGCTGCTGCCCCAGCGTCGCCGTCCCATGAAACGGAGTGCGAACCTCGGCCCCGACGGTTACCAAGAGTTCCCCTGGGGAGTGGGGCCGAGGCTGGTTCCCGCTTGGCTTTCTTTCTTTCTTTTCCTTTAGATCGTCGCGGGCAATATGCAGACCCCAGCTCCGTAGTGAAAGGATTAAAAAATGGGGCGCCCGGGGGGCTCAGTCGGTTAAGTGTCTGACTCTTGGTTTCAGCTCAGGTCACGATCTCAGGGTCGGGAGTCCCAGCCCCGTGCTGGGCGTGGAGCCTGCTTGAGGTTCTCTCTCTCTCTTCCTCTTCCTCTGGCCCCCCCCAAATAAATAAATCTTTAAAAAAAAAAAGAAAGATTGGAAAAGTTTCACGCTGTTCCCTGCTTCCCGCGGGCGGCTGCGTGGGTGACGGTTACTAGGCCGTGCGCTCCCTGGGTCTCAGAGGGACACTGGAGAGCCTGACTGCACTTCCTTCCCCGGTCCAGCGGGTGTGGACAGGCCTCTGTGCTGTCTAATCAAATTACGTCAAAGCCTTGACCTGTTCTCCCCTTTTCCCACCAAACCGGAATGTAGGCAGCAATGCGTATCGTGAGTCTGCGGAGTCAGGAGCGTTGAGAAAACAGAAGACACCTGTCTTCGAGGTCTGAGCCAGTGTGGAGAGCACACTGCCTTTATGGAAGACGGGGGGACACTGGATGAGGAGGCTCTAGAAGGATGCACAAGACACCAGTGACAGAGGTACTCAGGGCGGGGACGATGGGAAGGCGCGGGGCGGCAGGGGCAGGACGAAGACATTTCATTATAGATCCCTTCCCACTGTCCTGACTTAGGAATCACTCATCACCAAATATATTCTGCAAACCTTTAGGGGGCTGCCCAGGCCATGTGGTGCCCCAGCAGGACGCATCGCCCCGGGTGGCCCGCCAAGGCTGGGGCATGTCCTGCGTGCCCCACTCCAGCCACGGGACTGGGTCCCTCGGCCGAAGTGCACAGACTGGTCCTCTGTCTCTTATCTCCACCTACACCCGCCTTCTGAGCCGCAAGCCTCCGGGATGGGCTACTCACCTGCCTGTCTGTGTGTCTTCCCCCAGCAGCTGGGGTGCTGCCTGGGGAGGGGGGACAGGCTGGGGCTGCAGGCCACGCCCGTGGTCCTGGGGCTTGATGCTCAGGAAACGCCGTGGAATAAAGGCGGGCTGGCGGGCCCGGATGAATGAATGAATGCGTGACAGCTCGTCCGCTTACGTGGAGGGCTGGGCTCTTTCTTGCCGTGGCTCAGGAGGCCTCTGCTTTGCTGGGGGCGGAAGCCCTGTCTTTGGAGCTGGTGTTTCGCTGTTGGTTAGGTTCCCACGTGCTTGGGTTCGGCCAGCAAGCGTTTCCTGAGCGCTTCTAGAATGCCGGGCTGGTGCTCAGCTGGCTGGGGGGTGCGGAACGCTCAGTGAATTTCTGTGGGGGCCACTCCAAGTCTGGCGGCTGCTTCTATGGAGGGGGTGCCTCCCCCATGGCATCGGAGCCTTTCCTACAGCGCCGGGCTCCTTCAGGTGGGGGGGAAGCACGTCAGGATTGGGATGGAAACCGACTTCAAAGCAGTTCTCAATTGGAGGGGCGCCTGGGCGGCTCCGTCGGTTAAACATCCAACTCTTGGTTTCGGCTCACGTTGTGATCTCAGGGTCGTGAGATCGAACCCCGGGTCGGGTTCCGTGCTCAATGTGGAGTCTGCTTGAGATTCCCTCGCTCCCACTGCCCCTCCTCCCCCAACTCGTGCTCTCTAAATCAATCTTTTTTTTTTTTTTAATATTTTATTTATTTATTTGATACAGAGAGAGAGATCACAGGTAGGCAGAGAGGCAGGCAGAGAGAGAGGGGGAAGCAGGGTCCCCACTGAGCAGAGAGCCCGATGCGGGGCTCGATCCCAGGACCCTGAGATCATGACCCGAGCCGAAGGCAGAGGCTTTAACCCACTGAGCCTCCCAGGCACCCCGAAAAAGTAAATCTTTAAAATATACAAGTTATTTAATTCATTTAAACTGAAGAGAAACAGTTCACCCATTTCGTCCACCCCACGCCCCCACCTCTGACAACCACCAATCTAGTCTCTGTATCTCTGACCTCCGTGGTCGTGTGTGTGTGTTTTTTTCTAAGGGTTCCACAGATAAGAGAAATCATAC
>JAPYYM010001638.1:0-13230 GCA_028534135.1 Potos flavus
CAGAGGCTTAACCCACTGAGCCACCCAGGCGCCCCTAGTTTGAATCCTTTTTTAAGAGGACTTAACAAAAGTCTTTAGAAAGCTGGTTCAGGAATTGTTCTTTTCTGGCAGGGAGTTCACTTGAAAACTGAATAATTCTTTTTGATCTGTATTTTGTACATCATGCTACACAAATGGAGAGCTGAAAACCAGTGTGTAAAGCTTCTTCATATAACCGCAGAGTTATGATCAGGTAGTTGGAGAGAAGAGCAAAGGCTACTTCAGCCAGAGCTTTGGGGAGGATCTTGACTAAACTGTACAGGTCCAGGAAGGACACCTTTCTGCACAGACCCATGCCCCTGAGTTGATTAAGTTGCCTTGAAGGACAGTATTTTAGGGAGTAGGCTCATACAAGCCATCCCCCCACCCCCGACCACAGATTTAGAAACCAGGGAGACTAAACTGGGATACTTTTGTGCAGTGTAGTCCTTCTTAGAGGACAATTCTGCTCAGAAATAACAACAACAAAAATTCAAAACAGAAGTTTATATAGTGAGCATCTATCCAGAGGAAGGAAGGAGGGAAGGAAGGAAGGAGAAGGAAGGAAGGAAGAGGGCGGGAGAGGAAGAGGGCTGGAGGTAGTGGGGGAGACAAAGACAGGAAGGAAGAGAGGGAGGGATAGGAGGGAGAAAGAAAGGAAGAAACCAAGCCCAGAAGCTGGGACGGCTCTGTGCCCCGGGCCCACCCCTGGGCACTTCCCACTGTGGTTAGGATTAGACCACACTTGCTCACAATCTCTTTGCTTTCTTTCCACCACTGCAGTCTTCTCCAGAGAGTTACCTTGTTTAACATTAGCTATATTTCGTATTTTCCTGAGCAGGCCAAGACTACCCTGGGCTTATCTCCATGCATATACGATCTCACTCAGGGTGCACTATTGCCTGGGAAGATTTCTACAGATGGCTATCTTATGTTGATTCATATTAACTTCCATTTCAGAAACGTCCATCTCAGAGGGTGGTGTTTTCCAGTCTTTTTTCCCCAGTCTTGTGGGAGCGTCACCTCAGAAGAGGCTCAACTACCCTCCCTGAAGCAGGGATCTCACTTAACTCTATCAAAGGACTTGTTTTCATGCTCAATGTCTTTGTGTGTTTCATGTGCCCTGATTTCCAGTGGATGTTAGTTACAATACAGAAATTACAACCCACACAGAAATCACAGTGTCTCTGTTTTCACTGTCTTCCAGTGTCATCTTGCATTACAACATATAAGAAGACACCACCTCCAGTCCCACCCAGAACTACCACGAAACCTTTCATTTCTATCACAGCCCAGAGTAGCACAGAGTCTGCCCAGGATGCCTACATGGATGGACAGGGCCAGCGAGGAGATATTATCAGCCAGTCTGGACTGAGCAACTCCACGGAGAGCCTGGACAGTATGAAGGCTCTGACAGCCGCCATCGAAGCTGCAAATGCCCAGATCCATGGCCCTGCAAGTCAACATATGAGCAACAACCCTGCCACAGTCACTACCACGACCACCATAGCTACTGTCACTACAGAGGACAGGAAGAAGGATCACTTTAAGAAAAACCGATGTCTCTCCATTGGGATACAGGTAACAGCCTCCCTTTCTGTCCTTTGAAATAGGGACCCCAAAACTCAAGAAATGAAGCACTTTTATTTTTCCCGAATATTTGCTATCTGGCCATTTTGGGTGATAGGGCCATGTGTGGGACCAGATTTTCAAATGATTGGCTCTGGAATTCCTACATTGTTGAATGTGACTTAAAAAATTATGAAGATATTTTGTCTGTAGGCATTGTGAGAGGCTGTTATTTTTGTACTCTAAATTGAATGTGTGACTCAAAGCATCAGGATAGTTAAACAAACATGAACACAATCACACACAAAGTGATGGGGAAAAACTGTACTTTAAGCCGACTGGCCAAACTGGCAAGGGAACTCCAGTCCTTGTCTCAGAGCCCTTCCGGTTCTTCTCTCCTACCCTGTTCCCCTCGCGTGCCAGAATGCCAAGTATGCGCGAGTAGGAGGGTATAAATTACCCTTCCTGCTTGTGCTCGGGGCTCAGATCTTTGGAGAAGGGTCTCCTCTGAGTCTCACCGGTGAATAATCTCTCTCCCTTCTTAGTCTCCGAGTGCCGCTTGGTTTTTCCGCCAGGATCCAGTCCAGGTTCTGCTACAAAAGTACCCTCAATTCCTAATGCACATTTTGATTCTCAAAAAAGGAGTGGACATCCAAGAATAACCTGGGTTACTGGGCTGTGTTATAGTACGTTCAACACTATTGAGTAACCATCTGAGAACGAAAATGTGAATCACTTCTCATGCACGTGGAGTGAGGGAGAGCAAGACCAAAGTGACTGGTAGCGTAGAAAGCAATCACTCACATCGCAGCTTCATGAGCAAAGAATGTGCAGTAGTTTTAGCATAATTGTTGGTTATTTAATCATGCATTTCACAAAGTGGTAGATAACTCAGCAAGCTTCTCAGTTCAGCCCAGTGTTTTCTGCTTCTCAAAGATAAGATCAAACTGATTCTTGTTTTTCACATCTGTTCAGCTTGGCTTATCCTGCTAGAAACTTCCTTCTCTCAATGGAGAAGAGTCATGCCTTTCTCCCTTTTTTGTTGTGCCATATCATGCAGGTGCCCTTTGAATAATAACTTCCTGATGTGGCGGCCAATAAATCTATTCACAATGAACCAACTCTAAGGCACATCTAAAAGCCAGGCGTGGGGTAGGTTTTCACAATGATGATGTATTTTCACAGTGCATTCTGCACAGTGCACTTTTAAAGGGCAATTAAATTTTGTCTAGTAGCAATGAGTCAAATGGTTTTATATATATATATGTATATATATACATTTATATATATAACCTACAAGGTACCATAGCACAAGCTGTCCAGTTCCTACAACTTGTGGCATCAGTGCCTGGTACTAGAAGACACAGCAGAAGGCACATGAGCAAAGCCAGCCTCCACCCCCAGGCCCACTCCCACCTCCCCCTAGAAGCTAACTGCTCTCCCAACTGCCCATGGGATTTGGAGGAGTAGGGAAGAGCAGAGGCCGTCCTCCGTGCTGTCCCAGGTAGATGATGTCATCTTCCTGAGCCTGTTTCCCTTAACTATCCCTCACAGAATTATTTTGTGATTGAGTTTACAAATTCCAGCTTCCTCTGGGGGTACAGAATTTCAATTTGGGATGACAAAAAAATTCTGGACATGGAATGGTGATCATAGCACAACACTGTGAATGTACTCAATGCTGGCTGGAACTATACACTTAGAAGGGGTTAAGATGAAGAATTTTGTGATATGTATATTTTACCCACGATTTAAAAAAAAAAATTACCTTCCTCATCTGGCACATAGCTGGCACTCAGCCATGTTAGCTTTCTTCTGCTTTCTTAATGTTCAGATTTTTCCTTATTTTACTTTTTTTTTTTTCTTTTCTTTTTTTTTAAAGAAATTTTAAAACTTTAATACGGTTCAAATCAGTGGGCCAGGTTCACTTCAGCTCCTTCACTGCTAAACCTGGGGCAGGGACTGCTTCAGTTTCTCTGCCTTCTCTTTGTCCGTGGTGACCAAGGTGTAAAGGTATCTGTTGCACCAAAATTTAAACTTCACATTATCCTTATTTTTCTTGATCTTCACCGATTTGGCATCCTTTCGCCTGGCCATGAGCAGAAAGTCCTTGATTTCCTCGATTTTGCGAGGCATGACTACGGAGGGGGCAGGGAAGCGCATGGCTGGCACCCAATCGTGGATTACTTATTTTACATTATTTTTCAATAGATAATATATTCCTCTGGCTCAAAATTCAAAAGTTCTAAAAAGGTGTTCAATGACTAGTCTCCCTCCCATTCTTTTTTAAGAGCCCGTCAGTTCTCCTTGCCAGAGGAAATTAATATAACCAACATTTGCATCTCTGTACAGAGATACTTTGTGCATATTCAAGAAAATATATATTTTAATTTATTCTCCCTTTTCACCCAGATGTTAACATATACTTCACACTATTCTATGTCTTGCCTTTTGCACTTAATAATACCATACTTTAAAGATAGTTGTTTGTCCGTCTTACTGTTCATTTTACTTAAAAGTTTCTATATAGGGGAGCCTGGGTGGCTCAGTTGTTGGGCGTCTGCCTTTGGCTTGGGTCATGATCCCAGGGTCCTGGGATGGACCCCCACATCAGGCTCCCTGCTTGGCAGGAAGCTTGCTTCTCCCTCTTCCACTCTCCCTGCTTGTGTTCCTTCTCTCGCTGTCTCCCTCTCTGTCAAATAAATAAATATAATCTTAAAAAAAAAAGCTTCTATATATCCATCTTAATCACCTCCCAGGTCTGCCAGTTGGTCTCATAAGTTCTTCTCCAAATAATTTTTTTTCAATATTTTTTTTTTCTTGAGTAATCTCTACATGCAACATGGGGCTTGAACCTACAACCCCAAGATCAAGAGTCACATGCTCTACTGACTGAGCCAGTCAAGCACCCCTTCTCCAAATAATTCTTACTCAGAATAAAGCATTCATATACATGAAATCCACCTTATATTATTGTCACTTTCACCCAGTAAGATGGAACTACTCTGAAATCTACATATAACATTGGGGAGAAAGTTTTGTTTCAGATACCATCCCACCACTTAAATATTTGAGTATTTTAGTGAGTGGAAAAATTGCTCTAACTCTTCCTCCAATCACTGTTCAGTGTAGAAACTATATGGAAGGACTGAGTACTTTGTGGTTGTCTCATTTAGCCTCTACAACAACCCTATGGCATAGGTGGTATGATTATCTCTACCCTGTAGAGAGGAACACAGAAAGGTTGAGTAACTTGCCCAAGGCCACACATCCTACATTGACAGAGCCTAGATTGTACCTTGATGCTTAATGTGACCATGCCATACCACTTCTTTGATAAAGAATAAGTAAAAATTCAAAATGCAAAATAGTCATCAAATTTCATTACACTGTAACCTAACTTAAATCCTAATCCCCAAAATATATAACACTAGGACCTTGGATTCTTTCCCAGCCTTTACCTCTTTAGGGTCAGAGTTTCCAAACATTCTCCAACCTTTTAAATTTAATCCATGTCTAATAGCTAACATTACAATTATTTACTTTACAAGCTGTGTGAGTTTAGGCCAATTACATAATGGTTCCAGTTTTCTCATCTGGAAATTGAGAGTAACAGTCACTATCCCACAGGGTATTTTATAACAGGTTGTAGTAAAAATAGGCTGATACGTGGGGTACCTAGGTGGCTCAGTCGGTTAGACATTTGCCTTCAGCTCAGGTGGTGATCTCAGTGTTCTAAGATCAAGCCCCACATTTGGGCTCTCTGCTCAGCAGGGAGTTTGCTTCTCTCTCTCCCTGTGCCTCCCCCCACCTCTGCTCATTCTGTCTCTCTTTCTCAAATGAATAAATAAAATCTTTTTAAAAACTTGACTGAGGGGCGCCTGGGTGGCTCAGTTGGTTGGGCAACTGCCTTCAGCTCGGGTCATGATCCTGGGGTCCTGTGATCAAGCCCCACATCAGGCTCGCTGCTCTCGGGGAAACCTGCTTCTCCCTCTCCCTCTGCCTGCTGCACCCCTGCTTGTGGTCTCGCTCTCTGTCAAATAAATAGGATCTTTAAAAAAAAATTGACTGATACAATTATATATAAGGTTCTAAGTGCAGTGGGCTCACTAAATATTAGATCTAGTTGTTATTATTATTACCGTCCTTTAAAATCATAGCCAATCTTGCTGAAATTTTATCTGCTAAGGGTTTTCTTAATTTTTTTCAGGACAGAGATGTAATTACTATCCAATTACTTGAAACATTTTGAAAGTCACTTCACAAATTTAAATAGATTACCCTAAGTACTATGTAAGAGTGGTGACATTTGTGCATTTTTGTAAGGGGGTAAAAGTCACAAAGATAAATTTACATACAATGACTAAAGCTTGGAAGATGACAACACTGATGCAAATCAGTCGTAGGTTTAGATAGGTGCGGTGGGGCTCAAACACAGTGTACAATGTCCTCAATCCACAGAGCGCAATGTCCTCCAACCTTGTCCTTGAGACTCCTGCATCCTTTCTTTCTCCCTTTCTCTATGCATCGAGGATAATGGTTCTTAAGGGATATACTTATCATGCATCATTGGGCAAAGTTTCATTGGGTAATTTTGCTACCACCCCATATTGTAAAGCTGCAACATCCTTCTTTGGCTGATACTCTCTAAGTCTTTTTCATCGACATGAGTGTAGCCACATGGAACCAGTTAGAATCCCATTCAGGAAAACAGAAACCATGCTCAGTTCTCAAACAGAGGCAGTTTGATACACAATGTTGGTTCTACAGGTATGGGAAGGTTGAGAGAGCAATAATGCAGTGCACTAAGCAATTACCACTTCTAGGACTAAGGCAGCAAAAAGGGAAAGGTGGGGTTCCCAGAATTAAGGAGTTCAGAGGAGAGTCCCCAGTACAGCCAGCCTTGGACCACCACAGCAGGTGTGGTCAGCTGGTGCTGGGACATCCAAGGGAGAAGCACATCTGGTACGTGTGTCAAATGGGCTGAAACCACAGCTGCCCTCGCATGCTGGAGCAACGCCCACAGAAGGTGGAAATAGAAAAAAAGTCCCTTCCCTCCTTCCACCTTCCTTTGTTAGAATATAACTGGAAGCTGGCCAGCAACGAAGCCTGGGAAATGTAGTTGGCAGACTCCTGGCCCCAATGCCACAGACCAGATGAGTATAGAATATGGGCCTGGAGCTGCTAGATAATAAGTAAGTCACCAGAAAAAGGCACTTTGTCCAATAAATAAACCATAAGCGTGTGTATTAAAAATTTGAGATGGATAGGGTGAATTTGCAGTCTTAGTTCACTTAGCTCTTAAGTCTTAGAATACTTACTTGGCATTCTAGTGGGAACATTTCATAGCACTAAATATGATTCTAGAATATCTTGAAGTATGTATTCTGTTTATAATATAATAATAATATGGTCCAGGGGTGTCTGGGTGGCTCAGTGGGTTAAAGCCTCTGCCTTCGGCTCAGGTCATGATCTCAGGGTCCTGGAATCGAGCCCTGCATCGGGCTCTCTGCTCAGCAGGGAGCCTGCTTCCCCCTCTCTCTCTGCCTGCCTCTCTGCCTGCTTGTGATCTCTCTCTGTCAAATAAATAAATAAAATCTTTTTAAAAAACTAATAATATGGTCCAAAATTCAAGTCAACTGCTTTATCTGGTGCTCCTTCTGGTGGTCTTAGTGCTGGGTGGGTCACGGGGAGGGTAACTGGTTGCTTCAGATTTAGAGCAAAGTTGTATGTCCTTCTAAAAAGTCAAGGGTCACATTAAGGGTAATTTGTCTGTCTTAAAATTACAAAAATAAGTAGTATGCATACGGTATTGCTGTAAAGGATTCATACAGTATGAAAGGATACAGAACAAAATACGAAATGCCCCCATCTTTCTGACTCCTACTCCCTTCCCTGAAAGTAACAGGGGTTTACACCATCTTTTAGTCTCTCAAGAGTAATTTCAAGTACAGATGAGTGTCATGTAGTAGCTTTAGACCTTAACCTCTCCACCTCCAGATATTAGATTGTGACTTCCCTCCATGGTCACTGAACTCATGTTGTAGAGCAACCTAAAAGAGCTTTAAGCTTAATCTTCATATCACATTGAACAAGTGGTTGCTTTCTCATCCTTTGAATCAAAAAGAAAAGAAAACTAAGTTATCTGAGATTGCACTCCTAAGATTTACTTTATTTCTTTTTTTTTTTTAAGATTTTATTTATTTATTTAACAGAGAAAGAGATCACAAGTAGGCAGAGAGGCAGGCAGAGAGAGAAGGAGAAGCAGGTTCCCTGCTGAGCAGAAAGCCTGATGCAGAGCTCGATCCCAGGACCCTGAGATCATGACCTGAGCCGAAGGCAGAGGCTTTAACCCACTGAGCCACCCAGGCGCCCCTACTTTATTTCTTTTAATGCCTGTCCAAGTGTACAGAGATACATGTTATGCCCCATGTGAAGAGATGAGTCCAACTGCCAAGTTGAGTGAACTATTTCATAGAATGATACAAACCAAGTGAGTTGTTACTATTAATTAAAAGAGGGCCTTGAGAAATAAAAAGGTCCCATCATCTCTGATTCATAAACAATGGACTTAAACCAATGAAGGCAAGCCGTGGAGGTAGTATTGATAATGAGGCTCTCCTTGGCCAGACTCTAGTCAGGTGGCTCTGAATTCTCTTCCTGACTAGGCCCTGACTTTTGTACTTGTGTGTCCATCTTTGCATCCCCCAATTTTAGTGAGAATCCTGCTAAGTCGGTTTAGCCAGAATGCCCCAGGATTGGTGTCTGGTTCTTCATCTGATCATGTTCCCCATCCTCTTCATCATCCCCCAGCTGATGCCTGATCACCCTGGCCTACCTTCAGCAAGGACCCTGTGAGGTCCCCTCTTATCCTTGATGTCTCCTCTTCATAATTTTCTACCCACTGACACCCTCCCGCCCTGCTCCTTGGCTATAAATTCCTATTTTTTCTTGTTGCATTTGGAGTTGAGCCCAAGCCCGCTGTGGTCCCAATGCCTATCACAATAGTCCCCCTGAATAAAGTGTGCCTTTAATAAGTGTCATGAATAGTTTTTCTGTGACAGTACTCAGGAACAGATTTTTTTAAGGGGACTTAAGTCAAAATTCCAGAGATAATTTTAATGGATTCCAAAAAAGAAGAGATATTACACGGTTTCCAATGGTTTCCAACCATTACAAATTAAAACTAGAAATTAATGCTAAGCAGATAACAAAAGCTTACCATCTAAAAATATTAAAAGTATTCTAAATAACATTTGGACGAAGGAGAAAATTCAAGAGTATTGTGAAATAAATGATGAGAATCCTATAAATCATCACTATGGGTTGTGGCCCTAGCTATGATCTCAGAAGTCATAGCCCTAAGTTCTTTCATAGTTATGCAAGAAATATTACAATATAAACAAAACATTCAATTCACAAAACTATAAAAGAACAGTAAATTGAAAGGAATTATTAATGATGAAAGTAGAGATAAATGCATTGGAAAACAAAAACAGCAACAGCAATAAAAACTAAAGTAGAATTGATATATTAAATCAAAATTGGTTCTTTGGGGGAAAAAATAAATAATAAGTCTCTCTCTTAGAGAGAAAACACAAGTTAAAAATATTGGAAATTAGAAAGCCTTTTTAAAAATTATAAAAAATTCTGTGACAATTTTATGTTGGTAAATTTTAAGGTCAAAATGAAATAGAAAAACATGTAAACTAGTAATACTAATGTAAGAGGAAGTATAAAATCTGGGAGGGATCCCTGGGTGGCTCAGTTGGCTAAGCATCTGCCATTGGCTCAGGTCATGATCCCAGGGTTCTGGGATCAAGTCCTGCATCAGGCTCCCTGCTTGGTGGGGAGTCTGCTTCTCCCTCTGCCTGCCACTCCCCCTCTTGTGCTTGCTCTCTCTCTGACAAATAAATAAATAAAATCTTAAAAAATAAAAAATAAAATCTGGGAGAGGAAATCTAATAACCATAGAATATACTGCCCCAAAAAGTAAAAAATATAGCTCCTCAAAATGGTGGACTACGATAGATTCACAGAGAATTCCCAACATTCAAGAAGCAAATAATTCCTGTTTTATTTAAAGTATTTAATAATACTGAGTGCCTGGCTGGCTCAGTCAGTGGAAAGTGTGACTCATGATCCCGAGGTTGTAGGTTTGAGCCCCATGTTAGACACAGAGATTACTTTTTAAAAAAAAATTTTTTTTTTAAAGATTTTATTTATGTGACAGAGAGACACAGCGAGAGAGGGAACATAAGCAGGGGGAGAGGCAGAGGGAGAAGCAGGTTTCCCTTAGAGTGGGGACCCCGATGTGGGACTTGATCCCAGGACCCTGAGATCATGACCTGAGCCGAAGGCAGATGCTTAACAACTGAGCCACTCAGGCACCCTGAGATTACTTTTTAAATATTTTATTTATTTATTTATCAGAGAGAGAGAGAGAGCAAACAAGCACAAGCAGGGGGAGTGGCAGACAGAGGGAGAAGCAGACTCTCAGCTGAGGAGGGAGCCAGATGCACGACTCGATCCCAAGACCCCTAGACCATGATCTGAGCTAAAGGCAGACATTTAACCGACGGAGCCAACCAGGAGTCATGAGATTACTTTTTAAAAAATAAAATCTTGGGGGCACCTGGGTGGCTCAGTTGTTAAGCACCTGCCTTCAGCGCAGGTCATGATTCCAGGGTCCCGGGATCAAGCCCCGCGTCTGGCTCCCTGCTCAGCGGGAAACCTGCTTCTCCCTCTCCCACTCCCCCTGCTTGTATACCCTCTCTCACTGTCTCTCTCTGTCAAATAAATAAATAAAATCTTTAAAAAAAAATCTTTAAAAAGTATTTAACATAGAAGATGTCAAGATTCTCAATATATTTTATCAAATAAACATAACTGATATTCGAACTTGAAAGAACACAAGATAAAAATTATTTTTAAAATGCTTATAAATACAGATGCAAAAATTCTAACTAAATTTGAGAATATATCCAAATACATATTTTTTTAAATAATATACCATTATAAAATATTGCATGTTACAGAAATTCAGTTATTTTAGCTGTTGGGAGGAAAATATGATATCAAGATGTGTGCTAAGAAATATAATATTGAATAAAATCCAGAAGGCATTCCAACTATTAACATGGTAAAAAAATCTGTAAGAAACCTAATTAAATGTATGAAAAGGTGAAATGGTAAAGACATTCCAATTAGATTCAGAAACTAGATATAGATACCTATTTTCACAGATTTATTCTGTAGTATTTGCTCTTATTAGCCAATACACAAAGCGAGAAAGTGAAATGTGGTCTAAACATTCCAAAGAAAGAGTAAAATTGCTTTTATTTGTGGATAACATGCACGTCCACTTAGAAAATACAATGGAAACCACTAAAAAATGATTAGAATTCAGTAGAGTGAAAGAGTACAATATAAATAAAGAGAAATCAATAGCGTTTCTGTATATTATTAATAAAAAGAAAATGTACTGGAGCAAAACAAGCCCATTCACATTAGCAATAAAAACTGTAACAGGATTGAGCTTCACAAAAAATATATAACACCTATCTGAAAACAATCTAAAAATTTCCCTTATATAAAACAGAAGAAATCTGAATAAGTGGAAAACTATTCAATATTCCCACACAGGAATACTCCATAGTATAAAGACAGCAATTCTCTCAAAAGTTATACATTGAATTAAATTAATAAATTGAAAGAAACGCTAATAAAAATTCCAATGTGATTTTTATCACTAGATAGAATCTGGAAGGAGGGATCTGACAATTTGATGTTAAATTTATATAGAAGTTAATACCCTAAAATAACCTAGAAATTTTAAAAATTACATTAAAAAATAATTACAGGAAGAGTCATGCCATAGAAATTATCAAGATTTATTACAAAATTAGATTAGGAAAACCGGGCTATATACATGGGAATGTATGGGTGAAGTTTGGTAGAACATAAAGTTAGCATCTCAAATTAAAAAAAAGTGAATTAGTTAATAAAAGGAAACAGATCAATTGATGATCCATGTAGTGGAAAAAAGGTTAAATCTCTACTTTGTTTCTTAAGCACAAATATTTAAGGACAGTAGATTTAAGAACTAAATATGAAAAAGAAAAATGACAGCATAAAAGTAAATACTTTTTAAAAATATGTTCAGGGTAAAGAAGGCTGTTCTAAGCCATACAAAGTTCACTATACAAGTGATTTTAGGATTCTGTACAATGAAGGGCAAAATTTAAAAAACAAATAATAGGGGCACCTGGCTGGTTCAACTGGTAGACCATAGGACTCTTGGTCTCAGGATTGTGAGCTCAAATATTTTTATTTACCTAAAAATAAAATCTTAAATAAATAAAAGACAAATGATAAATTGGGAGAAAATATTTATAGTATATACAACCAAGAAAGGGTTATTAAGGGTCATAAGATATAGACTCTATAAGAAAGTAAAAAATAATTCAATAGGCTAAAGACACAAAATCAAGCAAAGGATATGAATAGGCAATTTACAGATAGAAGTACAAGAAGTCAAAAAATATTTTTCACCTGTGATATTAGCAAAAATTTTAAAGTTTGTCATATTTAGTATTGGTGAGGGTATAGGAAAATGAGGTATTCCCATACATCAATTATGGCAGGATGATAAATGTTTTGAAAGCAATTTGGCAATATCCCTTACTGTTGAACACGTTCACTATCTTTCCCTCTAACATTTCAACTTCTAAGGATTTTTCCCAAATAACGTTTGCACAATTTTTCTAATTATTTTAAATTGATCTGATACATGTGCAATATTAATTGTAATACTAGGTAATAGCAAAAAAGAGAAAATTACCCTGATGCTCATGTTGCTTACACAGTCATTAAAAGGAATATCTATGTAGCGAAGAAAAGGATTAAGATAGATCTCTATCTACTGACATAATAAAATATCCAAAAGATAGCATTAACGAATAAAGCAAATCGCAGAAAAAAATATAGTGTAACTTCATCTGTGTACATTTACATATATGTTATACATATTAATAGCTGGACAAACGTGCTGCAGAGTTTGAAGGTAATTCTTGAGGGGCGTTATATTTCTACATTTTATATTTATGTATTTTAATTTCATATAACTTACATTAAATTGCTTTTATATTTAGAAAAAATAATTTATTAAGTAAACAGGAAAAAGAGGAAAAAATCTAATTGCTCTGAATAGTCACAAGACTTATTTCAAATTTAGTTTTGTCACGTAGGCTATCATTTAAATATAGACCCATTTTCTTCTTTTTTTTTTTAATTAACATATCATGTATTATTTGCCCCAGGGGTACAGGTCTGTGAATCATCATTCTTACACAATTCACAGCACTCACCATAACACATACCCTCCCCAAGGTCCATAACCCAGCCACCCTATCCATCCTCCCCCAACCCACAGAAAACCTCAGTTTGTTTCCTGAGATTAAGAGTCTATTATGGTTTGTCTCCCTCCCAATCCCATCTTGTTTCATTTTTTCCCTCCCTACCCCCCACAACCCCCCGCCCTGCCTCTCAAATTCCTCATATCAGAGGGATCATATAATTGTCTTTCTTTGATTGACTTATTTCGCTTAGTATAATACCCTCTAGTTCCATCCACGTCCTTGC
>JAPYYM010001639.1:0-13229 GCA_028534135.1 Potos flavus
GAATGGGAGAAGATATTCGCAAATGACACTACAGACAACGGTCTGATATCTAAGATCTATAAAGAACTCCTCAAACTCAACACTCAAAAAACAGATAATCATGTCAAAAAATGGGCAGAAGACATGAACAGACACTTCTCCAAAGAAGACATACAAATGGCTAACAGACACAAGAAAAAATGTTCATCATCATTAGCCATCAGGGAGATTCAAATCAAAACCACATTGAGATACCACCTTACACCAGGTAGAATGGCTGAAATCAACAAGACAGGAAACAACAAATGTTGGAGAGAATGTGGAGAAAGGGGAAGCCTCTTCCACTGTTGGTGGGAATGCAAGTTGGTACAGCCACTTTGGAAAACAGTGTGGAGATCCCAGAAGAAATTAGAAATAGAGCTACCCTATGACCCTGCAAATTAGAAATAGAGCTACCCTACGACCCTGCAATTGCACTACTGGGTATTTACCCCAGAGATACACATGTAGTGCAATGAAGGGCCATATGTACCCCAATGTTCATAGCAGCAATGGCCAGAATCGCCACACTGTGGAAACAGCCAAGATGCCCTTCAACAGATGAATGGATAAAGAAGATATGGTCCATATATATGATGGAATATTACACCTCCATCAGAAAGATTGAATACCCAACTTTCGTATCAACATGGACAGGACTGGAAGAGATTATGCTGAGTGAAATAAGTCAAGAGAGCAAGTAAATTATCATATGATTTCACTTACTTGTGGAGCATAAGGAATAACATGGAGGATATTAGGGGAAGGAAAGGAAAAATGATTCGGGAAAAATTGGAGGGGGAGGTGAGAGAGAGACTGTGGACTCTTGAGAAACAAATTGAGGTGTTGGAAGGGAGGGGATGGGGGGATGGGTGAGCCTGGTGGTAGGTAATAAGGGGGACATGTATTGCATGGAGCACTGATGTGGTGCATAAACAATGAATCTTGGAACACTGAAAAAATAAAATTAAATTAAAAAAAAAAAAAGAAATAGAGGAAGACACAAAGAGATGGAAAAACATTCCAAGCTCATGGATCAGAATAATAAACATTATGAAAATGTCTGTGTTACCCAAAGCAATCTACACTTTTAATGCCATCTCTATCAAAATATCATTGACATTTTTCACAGAGCTGGAATAAAAAGTCCTAAAATTTGTATGGAACCAGAAAAGACCCCAAATCATCAGGGGGTTGTTGAAAAAGGAAAACCAAAGCTGGGGGCATCACAATGCCTCACTTCAAGCTATATTACAAAGCTGTGATCATCAAGACAGCATGGTATTGGCACAAAAACAGACACATAGATCAATGTAACAGAGTGGAGACCCCAGAAATGGACCCTCAACTCTGTGGTTAACTAATCTTCGACAAATCAGGAAAGAATACCCAGTGGAAAAAAGACAGTCTCTTCAATAAATGTTGCTTGGAAAATTGGACAGCTATCTACAGAAGAATGAAACTTGACCATTCCCTTACACTATATACAAAGAGAGTCAAACTGGATGAAATACCTCAATGTGAGACAGGAATCCATCAAAATCCTAGAGAACATAGGCAGTAACCTCTTCGACTTCGACATCGGCCACAGCAACTTCTTTCAAGACAAGGGAAACAAAAGCAAAAATGAACTTTTTGGACTTCATTAAGGTAAAACTCTTCTGCACAGCAATGGAAACAGTCAACAAAACAAACAGGCAACCCACGGAATGGGAGAAGATATTTTCAAATGAAATCACAGATAAAAGGTTGGTATCCAAGATCTATAAAGAATTTCTCAAACTCAACACCCAAAAAACAACTTATCCAGTCAAGAAATGGGAGAAGACATGAACGGACACTTCTCCAAAGAAGACACAGAAATGGCTAACAGACACATGAAAAAATGTTCAACATCACACAAATCAAAACCAAAATGATATACCACTTTATACCAGTTAGAATGGCCAAAATTAACAAGACAGGAAGCAACAAGTATTAACAAGAATGTGGAGAAAGTGGAACCCTCTTAATCTGTTGGTGGGAATGCAAGCTGGTACAGCCACCCTGGAAAACAGTATGGAGGCTCCTTGAGACGTTAGAAATAGAGTACCCTAACCCAGTTATTGCACTACTAGGTTTTTACTCCAAAGATACAGATGTAGTGAAAAGAAGGGGCACATGCACCCCAATGTTCATAGCCAAACTGTGGAAAGAGGTGAGATGCCCTTAAACAGAGGAATGGATACAAAAGATGTGGTTCATATACACAATTGAATATTCCTCAGCCATCAGAAAGGATGAATACCTACCATTTGCACTGATGTGGATGGAACTGGAGGGGATTATGCTATGTGAAGTATGGGAAGCAGAGAAAGACAATTACCATAGGGTTTCATTCATATGTGGAACATAAGGAATAGTGAGTAGGACCACAGAGGAAGGGAGGGAAAACTGAACAGGAGGAAATCAGAGAGGGAGACAAAGCATGAGAGACTCTGGACTCCGGGAACCAAACCGAGGGCTACAGAAGGGAGGGGGTGTGAGAATGGAGTACCCGGGTGATGGGTATTAAGGAGGGTACATGTGGTGATAAGCAATGGGTGTTATACACGACTAATGAATCATTGAACACTGCATCAGAAACTGAAGATGTACTGTATGTTGGCTAATAGAACATAATAAAAAAAAGAAAAAAGAAAAATAAAAGGAGATGGTTGGTAGAATGCACTCATGAATCCATCTGGTGATACATTTTTTTTTTTTTTGTAGTTTTTTGATTACCAATTCAGTTTTGTTACTAGTGTTTAGTTTGTTCAGATACTCTATTTCTTCCTGACTCACCTTTGGAGGATTGTATGTTTCTTGGAATTTATCCAGTACTTCAAGGTTTTCCAACTTGTTAGCATATAATTTTCTTTTAATTTTATTTTATTTTTCAGTGCTCCAAGATTCACTGTTAATATACCACACCCAATGCTCCATGCAGTATGTGCCTTCCTCAATACGCACCACCAGGCTCACACAAACCCCAACCCCCTCACCTCCAAAACCCTCAGTTTGTTTCTCAGAGTCCACAGTCTCTCATGATTCATGAAGTTGAGGAATGTTCCCTCTATCCCTATACTTTGAAGAGCTTTAATCAGGAACGGATGCTGTATTTTCTCAAATGCTTTTTCTGCATCAATTGAGAGGACCATGTGGTTCTTCTCTCTCCTCTTATTGATTTGTTCTACCACATTGATTGATTTGTGAATGTTGAATCACCCTTGCATCCCAGGGATGAATCTCACCTGGTCATGGAGGATAATCTTTTTAATGTGCTATTGGATCCTATTAGCTAGGATCTTGTTGAGAATCTTGTCATCCATGTTCATCAGGGATATTGGTCTGAAATTCTCCTTTTGGATGGGGTCTTTCCTCGTTTGGATACCAGGGTAATGCTGGCATTATAGAAAGAATGTGGAAGTTTTCCTTCTGTTTCTATTTTTTGAAACAGTTTCAGGAGAATAGGTATTATTTCTTCTTTGAATGTTTGGTCGAATTCCCCAGGGAATCCGTCAGGACCTGGGCTCTTGTTTTTTGGGAGAATTTGATCACTGCTTCCATCTCGTTACTAGATATTGGTCTGGGCAGATTGTCCATTTCTTCCTGTTTCAGTCTTGGAAGTTTATAGGTTTCTGAGAATGCATCCATTTCTTCTAGGTTGCTTAACTTATTGGCATATTGCTGTTGACAATAATTTCTGATGATTGTTTCTATTTCCTTTGGATTAGTCGTGATCTCTTCCCTTTCATTCATAATTTTGTTAATTTGGGTCCTCTCTCTTTTCTTTTGGATTAGTTTGGTGAGTGGCTTATCGATCTTATTGATTCTTTCAAAAAACCAACTTCTGGTTTTGTTGATTCATTCTACTGTTTCTCTAGTTTCTAACTTGTTGATCTCTGCTCTAATCTTGATTATTTCCCTTCTTGTGTGTGGGGTTGGCTTAATTTTTTGTTGATCTTCCAGTTCTTTCAGGTGTAAAGAGAGCTGGTGTATTTGGGATTTTTCAATTTTTTTGAGTGAGGCTTGGATGGCTATGTATTTCCCCCTTAGGACTGCCTTTGCCATATCCCATAGGTTTGGACTGATGTGTCTTCATTCTCATTGGTTTCCATGAATTGCTTAAGTTCTCTTTGATTTCGTGGTTGATCCAAACATTCCTGAGCAGGTTGGTCTTTAGCCTCCAAGTGTTTGAATTCCTTCCAAACTTTTTCTTGTGGTTGAGTTTAGTTGCAAAGCATTGTGTTTTGAGAATATGCAGGGAATCATTTCAATCTTTCGGTATCAGTTGAGTCCTGATTTGTGACCCAGTATGTGGTCTATTCTGGAGAAAGTTCCATGTGCCCTTGAGAAGAATGAGTGTTCTGTTGTTTTAGGGTGGAATGTTCTGTATATATCTATGAGGTCCATTTGAACCAATGTGTCATTCAGTTCTCTTATTTCTTCATTGATTTTCTATTTAGATGATCTGTCTGTTACTGAGAGTGGTGTGTTAAGATCTCCTACAATTAATGTATTCATATCAATATGACTCTTTATTTTGATGAACAGTTGGCTTATGTAGTTGGCTGCTCCTATATTGGGGACATAAATATTTACAATTTTTAGATATTCTTGGAGGATAGATCCTTTAAGAATGATGTCATTATCATATGGTCTCACTTACGGGTGGAGCATAAGGAAAAACATGGAGGACATTGTGAGAGGGAGGGGAGGGAAGAATTTGGAGGAAATCGGAGGGGTGAAGAACCATAAGAGACTGTGAACTCAGAACAAGGGACTGAGGGTTTTGGAGGGGAGAGGGTGGGGGGATGGGCGAGCCTGGTGGTGGGTATTGAGGAGGGCACGTATTGCATGGAGCACTGGGTGTGGTACATAAACAATGAATCTTGTAACACTGAAAAAATAAAATAAAAGTATTTGGGGGAAAAAAAAAAAAGAATGATGTCGTGTCCTTCTGTATCTCTGAGTATAGTCTTAGCTTAAAATCTAATTTATCTGATATGAGAATCACTACCCCAGCTTTCTTTTGTGGCCCGTTGGCATGAAAGACGGTTCTCCATCCCTTCCCTTTCAGTCTGTATGTATCTTTAGGTTCCAAATGTGTCTCTTGTAGATAGCATATGGACAGGTCCTGTCGTTTTATCCAGTCTGCAATCCTGTGCCATTTTATGGGAGCATTTAGGCCATTCACCTTGAGAGTGATTATTGAAAGATCAGTTTTTATTGACATCATGTTGCCTCTGAAGTCCTTGTTTCTATAGATTGTAAGTTTCTGTTCTGTCACTCATGGGTTCTTTCTTCTTTTATAGAAACCCCCTTAATATTTCTTGTAGTGCCAGCGTGGTGGTCACATACTCTTTTAAACCCCGCTGGTCTTGGAAGCTCTTTATCTCTCCACCCATTTTGAACGTCAGCCTTGCTGGATAAAGTCTTCTCGACTTCATGTTCTTCTCATTTAGTGCCCTGAATATATCATGCCAGCCATTTCTGGCTTGCCAGGTGTCTGTGGACAGGTCTGACGTTATTCTGATGGGTCTTCCTCTGTACATAAGGAATCTCTTCCCCCTAGGACACGAACACTTGATCCATTCCCCAGTTTGGGGAAATTTTCATCCAGAATTTGTTCAGCTATATCTTCTAGTCTTCTGTCTTTCTCCACCCCCTTAGCGATTCCAATAATCCTAACATTGGAACTTTTCATGGCATCATTTATTTCCCTATGTCTGTTCTCATGGTTCTTAAGCATTTTATTCCAGCCCTCCTCCTGACAATTCTACTCTACCATCTTGTCCTCTAGATCACTAATTCTATCCTCTGTCTCTGTTACCCTAGCAGTTAGACTATTTAGATTAGATTGGATCTCACTGATAGTGTTTTTCACATCAACCATACTGGCTCTCAACTCCGCCCTTAGAGTCTATGTTGTCATTAATGTTTTTCTCCATCCTAGCCATTGCCTGGGTAATTGTTACCCTGAATTCCCTTTCCAACATACTGTTTATGTCCATGTCCAATATTTCTGAGGGATAGGGCACAATTTCTGGGTTTTTCCTCTGTTGGGTGTTCCTCTTCCTAGTCATTTTGTTGGGAAGTGGTTGAGGGGGTATATAGCTGAATATACCACCCACGATCCAGGCAAGGTGGACCCTGGAAGGTTTTGGAGCCATTGGAATTCACCACCAAAAAGAAAGAAAAAATATAAAAAGAGAGAGAGAAAGAGAGAAAAAAAAGGAAATCCAAGCCAAAATGAGCCTGTGGTGGTGTCCATCCTGGGAATGTGGGCTTAGGCCCGTGCCCATGACCACCCACTTGCACTAGTTGCTCCTTAAGATCTTTTGCTTATTTTGAGTGTTTTTAACGAGACTCTAAGTTAATATTGGTCCCCAACCACAGGACACTTTCGTTTGGGGTATTACTTTCCTTGGGTCACTTCTGGTGGCTCCCTCCCCCTTCTGCTTATCCTCTGATACAGGTCCGAGTATTCCCACTCTGCTTTACCTCTCCACTGCTGCCTTATGCTCCAGTAGAGATCCAGAAGTGAATCATCTTACTTCTCAGGCTGATTTCATGGGTGTCCAGTGTGTTCTGGTAGGTACCCAGCTCACTTTGGGGGACCAGTTGGAACAGGTTTCCTACTTCTCCCCCATCTTGCCCCTCCTTCCTCATTGATAGTATTTTTAACATCAGCCATATGGGCTCTCAGTTCCACCCTTAGTGATTCTATGTTGTCACTAATGCTTTTCTCCAACCTAGCCATTGCCTGGATAATTGTTACCCTGAATTCCCTTTCTGACATACAGTTTATGTCCATATCCAATAGTTATGAGGGAGAGGGTGCAGTTTCTGGGTTTTTCCTCTGTTGCATGTTCCTCCTCCTAGTCATTCTGATAAGAAGTGGTTGAGGGGATGTATAGCTGAATAGATCAACCACGATCCAGGCAAGGTGCACCCTGGAAAGTTTCGGAACAATCAGAATTCACCACCAAAAATAAAGAAAAAAGAAAAGAGAGAGAGAAAGAAAAAAGAAATCCCAGCCAAAATGAGCCCCCCAAATAAGATTTATAGGGTATATAAACAAACACGAACAAACATAAAGACCGACAAAAGTAAATGACAAGAAATAAAAGAACCCAGCCAGATTGAACCCCAAGAATAAGATTTATATAATACAGGAACAAAAACAAATACACAGAAACACTAACAGCAGAATAAGATGGGGGGTGGTTATAAATCCTTGATGTGAGGGAGGAAGTTAATTTCAGATCTTCCTGGGTGTATCGTTGTATTAAGCCTCCAGTTGTAATGTTAAGTAGGTTAAAAAAATTAAAAGACCAAGAATCATTGAATGAATAAAAAAAGGAAGAAAGAAAGAAAGAAAGAAAGAAAGAAAGAAAGAAAGAAGAAAAGAAAGAAAGAAGAAGAAAGAAAGAAAGAAAGAAAGAAAGAAAGAAAGAAAGAAAGAAAGAAAGAAAGAAAGAAAGAAAGAAGAAAGAAAGAAAGAAAGAAAGAAATTTGTATCTATGAAATATACAGGTTTTAGGGCAATATCGGTAGCTTCATATATTGTTTTCCCCTGATGTTGAGGTTTTACAGTTTTATGGGGACCCTGTGGTTATTGTCCTCTTGCTTTTGGCTTGTCCGCAAGGGGAGAGGCCTGTCATGTTGTTTTCCAGTCAATCTTCCTTGGGTTGAGTCGTCTTCCTGGCTATCATGGTGCTGGGCTCTGTGGAAACCAGTTTTTCAGCCTTTGGCTCTCTGGAGGTTTTTGTTCTTTTGCGGCTTTTTGTGGCCTTTTTGAGGGTCTGAGCAAAGAATCTGTCCGTACCCAGACCTCCACCTCCGAGAGAAGCCTCAGTCTGCTCCCCTCTGGGTGGTCCAGAACACACAGACTCCCCCTCTGCAAACTCCACTCACATTGCAGCCTCCCACAGGCAGTGCACACCTCCAGCCACCGTCCCAGTGATCCCCCGAGGCCCTCGCTTGCCTCTGCAACCCCGTGCCACTAAAACCACGAGCGGTATTTGTCTGAAAAACTCGTTTCCAGTGGCTGCCATTGCCGGGACTGCTCTCTGGAGTCCAGACCCACGCTGGGTGCCCTCAGATTCCTCCCTGAGATCAGGCCATGTTCTCTCAGGTGCAGACTGGGAGTGCTCAGACCCTGTGGTAGGACGTGGATGGCCTGAGGTCCTAGAGACCATCGCCTGGGGACCACACCATGCTCTCTTAGGCACTTGTGGGAGTGCACCCAGCCCAAGCAGTGGGGCAGTCAGGCGACAGCCCCAGGCTCATGGACCACGGACTGGACTCTGTCGGTCTCTCTCTGATGCGGGTGGTGACCCGTGGTGGTGTCCTTCCTGGGAATGTGGGCTTAGGCCCGTGCCCATGACCATGTGATTCCACTAGTTGTTCTTTAAGATCTTTTTGCTCTTTTTGACTGTTTTTAACCAGACTCTAAGTTAATGTTTGTCCCCAACCACAGGGCACTTTCGTTTGGGGTATTACTTTCCTTGGGTCGCTTCTAGTGGCTCCCTCCTCCTTCCGTTTATCCTCTGATATCAGTCCGAGTGTTCCCGCTCTGCTTTACCTCTCCACTGCTGCCTTCCACTCCCGTAGAGGTCCAGAAGTGAATAATCTTACATACATCTCTGGCTGATTTCATGGGTGTTCAGAGTGTTCTGGTAGTTATTTAGCTCACTTTAGGGGACCTGTTGAAACTGGGTCTCCTACTTCTCTGCCATCTTGCCCCTCCTCCAGCATATAATTTTTTTATAGTATTCTCTTATATCCTTTGTATTTTTGTGGTGAGTTATTATTTTCATTATTTATTTTATTTATTAGGATTCTTTTATTTTCATTTTCATATTTTGGCTGAGCATTTATCAATTCTGTTTATATTTTCAAAGAACAAGTTTTTCATTTTATTTTATTTTTTATTTGTTTTCTTTCACGTTTTTCTTTAAATTCAAGTTAGTTCACATATATTGTAGTATTTGTTTCAGGGGTAGAATTTAGTGATTCATCAGTTGCATATAACACCCAGTATTCATTACATCAAGTACCCTCTTCAATGCCCATCACCCAGTTACCGCCTCTCCACACCCACCTCCCCTCCAGCAACCCTCAGTTTATTCCCTATACTTAGGAGTCTCTTATGTTTTACCACCCTCTCTGTCTTTATCTTATTTCATTTTTCCTTCCCTTACCCTATATTCATGTTTTTCTTCTTAAATTCCACATGAGTGACGTCATATGGTATTCGTCTTTCTCTGACTTATTTCTCTTAGCATAATACACTCCAGTTACATCCACATAATTGCAAATGGCAAGATTACATTCTTTTTGATGGCTGAGTAATACTCCACTGTATGTATATATCTATGGAGACTATATATATATATATATATCCTTATCCACTTATCAGTTGATGGGCATTTGGGATCTTACCATGTTTTAGCTATTGTGCATAGTGCTGGTATAAACATTGGGGTACATGTGCCCCTTTGAGTCACTATTTTGTATCCTTTGTATAAAAACCTAGTAGTGCAATTGCTGGGTCATAGGGTAGTTCTAGTTTTAACTTTTTTAGGAACCTCCATACTGTTTTCCACAGTACATGCACCAGCTTGCATTCCCACTAACAGAGCATGAGGACTCCTTTTTGTCTACATTTTCACCAAAACTTGTTATTTTTTGTGTTTTTGATTTTAGCCATTCTGACAAGTATGAGGTGATATCTCACTGTAGTTTTGATTTGAAATTCCCTGATGATGAGTCATGTTGTATCTATTCATCTATTGATGGACACTTTGGTTGTTTTCATATCTTGGCTATTGTAAATAATGCTGCCATAAACATAGAGGTGCATATGACTTTTGTGATTACTATATACTACTGGTTCCAGGTCAGATAGTTCTGTGAATCCATCTTTGTGGCATGGGCATTTTGTTTACCTTTGAAGGTCTGAGAAGTGTCACCTCTGCTGTCAGGGGATCTTATGGCTCTGTCACTAATGGGGAAACTGTTGGCTATAGTGCATGACCTCCATTTTTCTAGAAATCACCTGGCAAGCCTGTAATACTTAATTTTGGGGAAAGCTACGATATTGTATTTCCTAGAAGGAAACAGAGATAGCTGAGAGTATAACTGATCATCCACTTTATTCCTAACTTTGTAGGTGTCAAACGAGCTGGAATGCTTACACTCTGTGGTCTTTCTGTTGATCCTTCCTACTTCCTTTTCTTTCCAAATCCTTTTCCAATTGCCTGCAGGATAAACTTTCCATCTGCTTTGCAGAGTTGCAGTGCTCTTTGTCAAGCAGAAACAAAGCATTCAGGGGTGCCTGGGTGGCTCAGTCATTAAGCGTCTGCCTTCAGCTCAGGTCATGATCCCAGGGTCCTGGGATCGAGCCCTATATCGAGTCCCACATCGAACCCTGCATAGAGCCCCACATCGAGCTCCCCGCTCTGTGGGAAGCCTGTTTCTCCCTCTTCCACTTCCCTGCTTGTGTTCCCTCTCTCGCTGTGTCTCTCTCTGTCAAATGAATAAAATTTTTTATTAATTTTTATTTTATTTTTTCAATGTTCCGAGATTCATTGTTCATGCACCACACCCAGTGCTCCATGCAATACGTGCCCTCCTCAATACCCACCACAAGGCTCACCCAACCTCCCACCCCCTTCCCTCCAAAACCCTCAGTTTATTTCTCAGAGTCCACAGTCTCTCATGTTTCATCTCCCCCTCCGTTTTCTCCCAATTCGCTCTTCCTTTTCTTAAAAAAAAAAAAAAAAAGAAGAAGAAGAAGAAGCAAAGCATTCCTACTCTGCCAGGAGACAAGACCTTACCTAGTAGCCATGTGGGAATCCCTCTTCTCATCCTCCAATCCTTAACTTTTTGGAGTAGTTCAAAGGAAACGACCCTTGTGATGAGGGATACTCATGAAGTTGTTCAGATTCCAGTAGGATAATGAAGAGAAAGCAGCCTTCCAGACATAGGTGGGCCAATTTGAAGATTGGGGTTTTGTCTAGTTGATGTTTGCATAACTTCCTTTGGTTTTGTCAGGTACTACATGAATGCTTCAGCCTCTGTAATTGCATTTGAAGTGCCTGTTTTACAAACTTAGTGTTTTCTTTTTCCCCAAAAGGCTATTTAGCTGAACTCTGAGAGTGACAATGCAATTCTGTGTGCTTACAATCCTACTCACCTTGCCTACCCTGCCCAAACTGCCTGAACTCACCAGAAATATAAATCAACAAACATCTTCAAAATAGAAGTATTAATTTTCCTTATCACAGGGGTAATCCTAGGGTTGGTAACAATTTCTACTTCTCTGTCTTTTGTCCAAAGTGTCTACTTTTGGCAGGGCAAGATTATATTTCAAATTTCAGATTTTATATATATATTTACTTCCAAGTTTGAAATAGCCTCACACCTGTTGACTGAGGCTTTGATTGATGTACCCTGGAGGAATTTAGGGAAATCAAAATTCAGCTCACATTAGGTGATGTGCACATTGTTAATATTGTTATTCCATTTTAAAATGCTTTACTGACCTATAAGGACCCCGTGCAGGGATCACTCTGCCTCCAGAAGTTCTCTAGCCTAAATTGCATATTCAGCCTTAGTTAGAAGTTACTGAGGTGTGAACAGAAACAATTTGATTTATACACTTGGCTGTGTTCAACTAAGACACTAATCACAGTTACAGCTCCCAAAGTAGCATAGAGAAGTGAGGCTATTTCTGCATAATAGGTCAGCTATGTGCAATAGGCAAGGGAGGCTAACACAGGGTCTCTTAATCTTTACAATGACAATGATCCATATATACATTATGCAACCAATTCAAAATTTTGTGGAGAGGAACCTTAGGCTAAAGACCTGAATTATGCGTGGGAAAAAAATAGTTCTGACACCAGGGAGACTCTATACTTGATGCCTGGGAAAAGCAAAGACAAAAACAGTCAAGAAATCATGCCTCCTGCTGAACTGCATCCCAGAATACATCACAGACTTTGACTGAATGAAATTAGAACATAACACACAGTCCCTAAATAGAAACTACAGATAAATGAGAGATGAGACACTTTACCCTTGGCTCTTCCTCAGTCCCTGTAAAATAGCCTTGCAAGACAAAGACACATTCTCTAAGCCAGAAACTGGTAAAGGTGAGCTATACACACTCAAATTTGTTCTCAGCTACTGCCTCAAGCCATTCCACTTTTCCCCCAAAGATTTTATTTGACAGAGAGAGAACAAGCAGGTGGAGCAGCAGACAGAGGGAGAGGGAGAAGCAGGTTCCCCCACAGAGCAGGAAGCCTGATGTGGGGCTCAATCCCAGGATCCTGGGATCATGACCTCAGCCAAAGGTGGTCACTTAGCCAACTGAGCCACCCAGGCACCCCAGGCCATTCTCACTTTTAACTGACCTTCTCTTACTCACACTAGCATCTCTCACTGATTCCAAATTCTTGGATCTGTCTGCATTGGAGACTTTGAGATTGCTTTAGGTCTTTGAATTTTACTCTGTTGAATAGGCTTTCTTGGTGTTTGCATATCTAACGAATATGGAATGACAATATGGCTAACCTCTCTAATCCTCAGAAATTTTACTCCCTTGAATAAGAGCTCCTATTCCAGTTATTGTACCTACCCAAACCAATAAAACTCTATGTCCAAATATATACCTTAAATAATTTCATGTGAATATTCACACATGAGATGACATTTTTCCCTTTTATTATAAAAATGCCTTTAATCTATATATTGAATGTGCTCTGCCTTACATAGTATACATTATTCAATTATGCATACATACAACTGTTCATGTTTCCATTATTTTTAAGTTTTTACTTTCATCCCAGTTAGTGAAAATACAGTGTTATATTGATTTCAGGTGTACAATATGGTTATACAACAATTTCATTCATTAACCAGTACTCATCAGGACAAGTGCAATCTTTATTTATTTATTTTTTTTATCCCCAAATACTTTTATTTTTTCAGTGTTACAAGATTCATTGTTTATGTACCACACCCAGTGCTCCATGCAATACGTGCCCTCCTCAATACCCACCACCAGGCTCGCCCATCCCCCCACTCCCTCCCCTCCAAAACTCTCAGTCCCTTGTTCTGAGTTCACAGTCTCTCATGGTTCTTCACCCCTCCGATTTCCTCCAAATTCATCCCTC
>JAPYYM010001640.1:0-13229 GCA_028534135.1 Potos flavus
TACTAAGAACTTGACACTATTCTCCAATATTTGGTACAGAATAGAGCAGCCAGGCCCAATCTGGAGTGAATAGTTGAATATTTTTATAATAAAACTTTGAAAAAACAAAAGATACATAGTTAAATTGCTTATCACATTATCTTACTCTTGTCTAAGTTTATTCCTTCCTTTTATGATCTGTATTAGATACCTTCCTTCATTTGGGGGGACCTTATACTAGCAATTACTCTTGATTCACTTAAATCTTCAACCTCTCTGTCTTTTTTATTACTATTTAAACATGTTCAAGCTTCTCCAATTTTAAAGACAATATTAAAAAGAAATTTCCCAGAGTTTGACTGCTGTACATACATCATTTTTTCACTACCAAACTCTTGGAAAGACCCACTGCCTCTCTTTTATTCCCTTTCATAACTGATCTGCAATGTGGCCTCCATTTCAAACACTCCACTGAAAGTAATCTTAAAAAGAAATCCTATTGCTAAATTCAAGTGGCCATTCTCCTTCTTTAATTGACCTCTTGGCATCCTTTGTCATGGTTAATGCCTGTCTCCCCTGCTAGTTTGTAAAATGTATCAGTATCTGAATGATAAGAAAGTGCTCACCAGGACCTGAGCCAGTCACTCCATTCAGCTCACCCGCCTATCCCACTACTTATTCAAACCTACCCATCTTTCAAGATCATTCTTAGGTTTTAGTCCACTCACAGCATTCTCCTTGAATTTGCCAAGGGAATTGTCATCTTCCAAATTCATTCAATAGTACTTTTAAAATAACATTTGCTGAGCAGTTGCTTAGCTCTGACCCATGTGCATGGGATAGATCAGTGCACAAAAAAGGTGAAGACCTTTATACTTAGAGCTTTCCAAGCAGGAGAAGACAGAATATATAGAACATTATCTTTATCATCCATTTAAAAATTAGCTGTAATACCCTTTGCTTGTCCTTGTTAAAAAGGATGTTATCATAAGCTGCCTTATATATTCTTGTAAGCATGAGTTTTAAAATATTGAATTTTAATTCTTTCATATAATTTTCTTTTACTATTTTAAACTCATTTCTTTTTATGATGAAATGCTTTGTATATCTTGTCTCTCCATTAAATTTCATAATTATTTCATGAAAGAATCCAATATCAAAAGTCATATAACTTTTCATACATATAGTAAAGTACTATATAAATGACAGACACTCAAAACATAAATACAAATAATATTTAAGAGAATATATTTTGTATATTTACCTGTTTGGTAATATAACAGTTGGTGTGTGGCAGAATGGGAGGATCGGGGAATAACAAGTACTAAGTGCCTTCTATGTATATCATGCTACATTAATCTCATTTAATCTTTATAATCATCCAATTTGCATATGAGAATACTGAAGTTTAGTGGCATTAAGTTACCTGCCCAAGCTCACACTAACAGTAAGTATCAGAGTAAATCTTCACAGACAACTCGTTTTTACTCTACCACATTAGCTTCCTTGATGGATTCATATATGGTTATTATAAGTAAATAGGTAAGGGATTCTCCCTTTCTTTCTCTAACTCCTTTTCAACTTTCAAAAATAGGTATACATAGCAAATAGGTACTTGTGATAATAATTTTGATAGCAATGACTTACTACAATGGTCTTTAACAAATTATATAAAATATGCTAGCCTGTAAGAGAAAAACACTGCCCTCAGAGTAAGAAGTAAGAAACCTTGATATATATAGATATAGATATCATGGATCTTGTTAATTAATAATTAATAACTAACTAGTGCGTATAGTACCTACACTTTCTTGAGTTTTATGTTTTGAAAGTCATTTTCAATATAATATTTGACATGATATTAAATTATTTTTTAATCAATCCTATTTATCAAGGCTAAAGAATATCAAACACCTCGTATGTCTGTCTTCTTTATAATAGTAAAAAACTTTTTGTTCATAAATAAGTTCTGAGCAAATGTTCCTGTAATAGCACAGCTGACTAGCAATGTTGGAAATCCCTAAATAACTGCCAAGTTATTTTGCGGCAGATAAATGACGCTTAAGTCAATATTAAATACTTTAGGCAATGTAAGAACAAAAAACTAAAATAAATTTCCAACATTTGTTTTTGAAAAAGGAAATAAAAATTATTTGGGCTCTTGTTGAGTTAGCATTGAATAGCTGTCAAATTATACATGTTTTAATTTTTCCATGTAACATAGTCTGAATGAATGTCAAGCCTTGGAGAAAGGGGCAGAGTTTATATCTTTCCTTATTTAGAAGGAAGTTAAGAATGTGGTTGCATTGATGTTAACACAATGCCATTCAGGTATTGGGAGCAGGGGGTAGGGTTTGTGGAGTTTCATAAAGGCAGAGCTGACTTAGTGATCTGGGCTCTGCTAACCATAGTATCTTCAGTATTGGATCCAGGATCCAATCCTTCCTTTTTTCCTTTTTTATAATTTGAATCACCTCACATGTCCTCTATAAGAATACACACAGCTCATGCTCTCTACATTACTAGAAGACCCCAAATTCCACATACCTCAAATTACCTGGAAGAGTAACATTGTCATCTTACAGAAGAAAAGCGGTAGCTAATGTTTAAAACATGTTTAAAAATGTTCTTCCAGAATAGAAAGGTAAGAGATAAATAACAAAATTCAAAAAAAAAAAAAAAACTCCCACTGCCTACTGCTGCAAGCCTATGAATGCAAAACTAGGGGAAGAAAGTTACCGAAACTTATAGAAAAAGAACCAAAAGCTACAGAGGACTTAGGAGAAGGATGTACAAACATTTTCCCAGGATAAAAAAGTTCACTAAGTGCCAATGTACTGAGCACAGTTTGGGACTTGAAAGCTTGGGGCAAGGGGCTTAAAAATGAACTGGACCATAGGTTGCAGCTTTGGAAAAGTATTACTTCTGGAAGATTCATATATAAGGAGAAGTGGTGATCTCCTTTGGCGATGTGGGTATATGGAGAAAGAAAGAGAAAAATTAGTTCTCTGGGAAAAAACAAATGAGAAACAAAACATGCAACCTCTCTGCCCCCAAATTATCTTTTATGGAAATTGTGTAAAAGAGGGAAAAACTGACACATGAAGCTCCTTTCAAGACAGGAAAATTCTCCTCCCCCCCAAAATAAACATGAAGCAGAAGAAAATCATCCCACTACATTCCACTATATTTCACAGCACAAAGGAGGCTTTGGAGAACAAGAGAAAATACCTTGAATCAGAAATACCAGGTATCATCATGTGTGAGCTGTGTATGCTATTTTCCCTCCTTGATGATTATATGATTCCTTTTGAGTGGATACATGGAATAATACAAAATTAGGCCCACAAGTCTACTGCTTGTGTCTTTGTCTTTAAGTTTTATGTATTATCTATTATCTTTCTATTCTGGAAGATGATTTTGAAGTTTTAGACATTAGTTACTGCTTTTCCTCTGCAAGATATAACACCTTATTATAAAAGCTCATCCTTGGGAGATCCCTCAGAAAGCATGTATGTGTACACCTGAATGCTCATGGTAGCTCAAAGAAAACCTATATTCTTTGCTTTAGTTTTTAACTTTGTTGGAATGTTCTTTCTCATGTTAACCTGGTCAACCCTATTCATACTTCGAGATCTAGGCTTAATAACATTTGCTCTATAAATATTTCCTGAATCCTCCTGTAAGCTAGAATTAAAAGGTCTAATTGGCAATTTTTAGCACATTGTGCATATATATATATATATAACATATGTAAAATTATGCATTATAATATATATTACATATATAATATTGCAATATATGTGTAACTATGCATTACTTAACATAATCTGCCTGTTGATTCCAAACCATCTAAGATTTAATTCAGGCATCACTTCCTCCTTGAGACTTTTCTCAGTATTCTTTCCTCTCTTCCTTCTGGGTATGCTTGAGTATATCAGATGGCCCTTCTTGTGCTCCCACAGCAGCCAGTGCTTACCTCCATCATTTAATACATAGGATCCTAAATGTTTGGCTGTCTAGCTTTCACTCCCAGTAGATGATAAACTTATGGAATACAAGAGTTATTGTTCTTAATATCGCTATCTCTGGTGCTTAGCCCACGGTCTGGAATACAGCAAGGGCTTAATAAATCACTAATTAAAAGAATAGATATTATTGTCATATAGTCATAACTACTTTTCTTGCTTCTGCAAATAAATGGTACTTGTCTTCAAGTCTTTAATGAGTCCTCATTTATTTTAGTCCCAGAACCAAAAAGAAAGCATATCACGTTCGACATTTTTAAAAATATTTTATTTATTTATTTATTTATTATTTGTCAGAGAGAGAGAGCACAAGCAGCAGAAGCAGCAGGGAGAGGGAGAAGCAGGCTCCCTGCTGAGCAAGGAGCCTGATGTGGGACTCGATTCCAGAATCCTCGGATCACGATCAGAGCTGAAGGCAGACGCTTAATTGAATGTGCCACCTAGGCATCCCACGGATAGCGATTTCTTATATGAAATAATTTTATGATATCTTTATTGCAAGTATTAATCCAGCCACCTCCACCTAACATTAGCTGCAGCAAAAAATAAAATAAAACAAAAAATTAAGCTACTCTATCTGCACCGAATTGCCATCCATTTGTTGCACAAATTAAAACTTTGCTACTAAAATTGAAGTCACAACCCCTTTGTCCTATAAAGACTAGAAAGCAAGTGAATATATATCACATTATTTTCCTGGTACAGTCTCAAGATTTCTGAAGTGAACTTCCTCAGCACAATTTGACAATATCAAAGCCATTAAATGCTACCTCTCTAGAGTTTAGATAATGTTTTCCTTCCCCGATAATCTAGAATTTACTAGAATTAAAAAGTGAAGAAGGTAGGCATTTTATGGCTACTGAAAGCAGAGGCAACTAATACATTTACATCGAGAGGGATAACTTAGCTTGACAAACAGCTATACTTATGAAGTTGAAGAGATATATGTGTCATAGAGTTTTAATATTAACATTTGGGTAAATTTTTCAGGATGTAGTTCTTTGGAGTAAATAGTTGTCTTCCTATTTTTGTGGCTACCCACAAAAATATGACTTATTCATGTAATTTTATGAATAATCATAACATTTTTTAGTGAATAATCTCTGGGAATATAGAAATTTCACAATTGCAAGCAGTAGATTCTTAATACATTTTCTGAATATCAGAAAAAAGTATATATATAAAGTGTCTATACATTTATATATCTATATATTATATATGTATATCCTAAAATAAGAAATAAAATCCAACAATTAAAAACTAGAATTTATCTATACATGCAGAATTAAAACTTGTAAGCAATTTCTATAACCATATAAAACAATAAAACAAAATAATATAAAATAGTATTGAGAAGATATTTATGATTATATTTTGAATGTATCGAAGCCCATTAATGATTGATAATTTGGCCATAATTATAAGTTATTCCATATCAAATATGGAAAGTAAGGGACTGTAGAGTTTATTTGATATCATAGTTATTACTCAAAATGTAAAAAGATGAAAATTTTTCAAAACCTGCTTGTCAAGACACTGTCTCCTCACTTCTGATTCACAAGGTTTGGGATGAGTATATACATACATATACATGTACAGAAATACATGAGTATTTCTGTTATATACCCTTGGTTCACATCAACTGGCAAGTCAACTTCCTCCCTTTATAAGTGAGAGGAATTGAGTACTAGAGAGACTAAATACCTGACAATCTTGGAGGTATTAATATAAAAAAGTTACAGTATAGTGGAGTCATTGTATTAGAATGGTATTTAATTACTTTATTGAGAATATGAAATATATGCTGGTGGCTTAAAGTCCCTAAATCCTATTGACAATAACTTCCTTGAAGCTATAACTTCTGGAGATAAGAGAATTAGTATGCTCTTAGGAACATGTATGCTCTATAAAATTTCTAAATTTTATTATCATTTCTTCTTTTCTGTGAGTGGCAGTGTTTCTTTTCATTTTGGATAGCCAATTTATTTTGCATCTTACTGATTAGAAGGGCTACTTTTAAAAAAATGCAAAAACTTTTTTCATTCAGGTAATATAAAAATTACATAATATAACATGTAATATAATATAACATTATTATGTAATGTATGTAATGTATGTAATATATGTAATGTAATATACTACATTATATATGTAATATATAATATATTATATATCATATATAATAATATATAATATATACTATAATATACAATGTATTATAATATATTATATATAATATAACATTAACACATAATATAAAATTAACCATATTAAAGTGAACAACCCAGTGATATTTAGTACAGTTCAATGTGTGCAATCACCACCTCTGTCCATTTCCAAAATATTTTAGTAACCTCAAAAGGAAGGCCTGTACCAAGGAAACAGTTGTTCCTTATTTCCCCCAACCTCTACCTCTGGTAACTCCCAATTTGCATTTTGTCCCTATGGATTTACCTATTTTGGATATTTCATATAAATGAAATCATGTAATGTTACCTTTGGCATCTGGTTTCCTTCACTCAGCATAATATTTTTGAGGTATATGTATGTTGGGGCATAAATCAATACTTCATTCCTTTTTATGGATGAATAACGTTCCATTGTACGTATATGTAACAATTTGTTTATCCATTTATCCCATGATGGACATTAGACTGTTTTCACCTTCTGGCTATTGTGAATAGTGGTGCTATAAACATGTGTGTGCATGTATTTGTTTGAGTACCAGTGTTCAGTCTTGGGGGGGGTTTATATAGAAGGACTACTTTTATGGTAAATGACATAAGAAATCCTGAATGAGTTTTCACAGATCTAAAATGAAAAATGACATAGTAAAAGAAATATTAAAGCAAAGATTTATCATACCAGACAAGTGTAAGTGAATAAATACAATGACATTTCTTGACTCCTCTATCTCTGGGTTCCTTTAGCTATGCATGTTTTCATTCCTTTCATCTCACCTCCCTTGCCCTTCTACCCATATCCATCACTGTGTCACACTTTATCTCATCTAAGGAAATGAATGGGGTAAAGTAGTAATGATTTATGTCATTAGTTGTCGGGGTAAATTTCAAATTTCTTTTAGACATTCAAGACACAACATCTGTGATTTTATGGGACGTGGTCTTGCTTATTTTAGCTAGACTACTCACTAACCCTCAGTAGAGTACCTTGCTAAATAAATGGAAATGTGGACAAATGCTTATTAAATATATTAAGTTGTTTGTGTTTCATGGCCACTCTGGAACAAGACTAGCTAAGTTTTATCTAAATGAGATATGAAGCCATGGATCTCTCTTTAATGGGCTTATATGATAGAAATAATTGGAATATGGCATGGTTGACTTTTTTAAACTATATTTTGGACTTGACTACTGATTTTGCAAAGACAATTAAAAATACTGAATCAGGGGTGCCTGGGTGGCCCAGTCAATTAGGCGTCTGCTTTCGGCTCTGGTAACGATCCTGGAGTCCTGGGACGGAAACCTGCATTGGGCTTTCTGCTCAGCAGGGAGTCTGCTTCTCCCTCTGCCCTTCCCCCTGGTCATGCTCTCTCTCTCTCTTGCTCTCTCTCAAATAAATAAATAAAATATTTTAAATAAAAAAAGAAAAAGAAACTACTGAATCAACTTTGTAAGATCTAAATACCATAATAATGATCTCTGCAAAACATTTTAAATGTTCATAGAAGTAATACTGCTTCATTGGTTTGGAAACCTGAACTTTAAAGGAAGCCTGACCTGAAATGTTATTTTTTTTATAAACAAAGCTGTATGGAAAACAAAACAAATACTTCATATTTGAATGTATTACCCCTTTTTATTAGAAGAATTCGATGGTTATGTCTGTGATCTAAGTTTTCAATTCATTTCGCTCTTCTGACTTACACTCACAGACTCTCTTAACAGGTAAAGGATTTAATAATTTTATAAAATTCATAACTTACTTCATACAAAGTCATGTTGTATCAAGCTTTTTATCTCACTCACAATACATATTTTTCCTGATAAGTACATGTTCATAAGTAAAAGTTTCTACTTCATTTCTACTTCAAAAGTTTCTACATCCTTAGTAAGTAATTCTCTTAGATTACAGAGACAACAAATCATTGTGATTTACATTAGGCTTTCTTTGGGAGAAAGATGTCTGGGATTTACCATCAAAGCACTTTTACTTTCAACTTTTATCAGTATCTCTGCTTCCATGTAATTTCTTTGATGTGGTCTCCCTTTCAGTCTGCAACTCAGCAAAGTGGGTAGGGTTGACTATTTTAGAGATAGTACCCCTGCTGGTAAATGGATTGTTAAAAATAAGTATTACTTAAAGTTAAAGCAAACCACATTTCTCTAAACTCAATATTTTATTTACATTTTTCTTTAAATATATATGCTAAGTACTAACTTGCAATAAATCATAAGAATATGGCAATTATGTTGTTTATGTATCTATTATATATGTATATGTTGTGTAGATGTGTGTATTTCCCATATATACTATACATATGTACATGATTCAATTTAAAATAGCTCAGTTGAAATATTTTCAAATCTTAAAGTGTACTAGTTAGTTTTTTTTTTCTTTCTTTCAGCATTTTCCCCTCACCATTTCAATTTTAGTCTGGATTTTATTATAGAAAAAAGTCTCTTTTCCTGACTCTTCTAGCCCGCCTCATGTGATTAATGGTGCTCCCTTTACTTATGATATCATTGCAGTCTCAAATTCAGAGACATGGCACATGTTGTAGACTTCTGCTTTTCTAATTCCGAAAAGCCAAAATACACTAGGTAGTATTTAAACACAACTAAGGGGAGAATTCCTATTAGGTCAGAGAGCAGGAAGGAGAGGCTTAATGCTGAATTTACCAGTTGGAGCTATAAACCCTCAAGTATGCTTTGTGATTTCTGCATGTCTTAGGCCCAACTAGGTCTGACAAAGCGCCATCGGAGCACACATTTCCTGTTAAGTCAATGTTGGATCCAGCCCCAGAAGCTCACAGTGTTGCACAGACTCTTTCCAGACTCTGGTCAGGACTAAGCCTCCTCTCTCCGACGCATTCCTAGCCTGACTCCCTGCCTTAGAAAAGCTGAGGTGTCTGGTTTGTTCAATCCATCTGAAATTTACTACCAAGAGTGAGAACTAAGTTATCTGTCACCTCAGCCTGAATCACACATAGACATATGGTCTAAATGTTGGGAGCATTCAGTTTCAGGCAAACTTCGTTTTATATAGTTCTGCAGAAACATTAGTTAAATGTGAAATGTTTCTCTGGGAAAAATGGTTTTTCAAAATCTTGCTATAAACATTCAAGCCAAATTGGAACTTAGTCATTGGGAACCAGGGAGGGCATTTCAACATTTAGGAAAATCCTCCACAGAAAATTACAACTCCCCACAGAGTTTTGGTAAAACACATGTTAGCCCCTTACTTGCCATGGTAAGAGGATCTCAAAGTTAATTTAATATCTTTAAAGAAACTAGTTAGAAAATGAATAAGGAGATGCTTAGTCAAGACAACCACAGTTAGTCATCAAAATATTTTCCTGCCTATGACAGATCAATGTGGCTTAGAACTGTCCACCAACAGTTATATTTCTTTATACATATGGTTTTCATGAAACCCAACATGAGAAGATTTTTATAACTTACTTCATTCTTAACGATATATAATCTAGTATTAGAGATAGCCAACATAGCACTAGTGAGAATTCAGTATTCTCTTAGGAAGAATGCCTCAAAAACAAAACCAAAGAAAAGATACACACCATTCGTTTCTTTGTTAAACAGCAACTTAAAGGTTTATCAATATAATTTTCTATTGTAAAGCAAAAAGAGATAAATAGTATTGTACTTCACCTGTATTTGCTCCTGTGATCTCCTTCTGTGCTCAGTGAGGAGAAAACGTTGGATTCAATGCATTTGATTTAAAAGAAAGGGAAGAGAGGCCCCCCTTTTCCATAGTCAAAGACCCTCAACAGTAAAGTTATTGGTCACTAAATATCCTCTAATTCAGGAGATCTTCACTGCAGCTTGTTAGGAAAAGATGAAACTGAAAATTTCACCTTTATTTTGGGTTAGCACTGCTCTTCTCTTGTGGAAAATTCTCTACAACCTCACTGTAAGGGCTGCAAAGGGATTCCTTAAGTATCTGAGGCAGAAACCATGCCCATGACCAAAGGGCTCCATTACTATCTCATTTAGCATATGTGTATTTTGGGAATTTGAAATGCAAAGAACACAGTAACATTTCAATTAAAGTGAGTGGAGGCAAAGCTTTTGCTTACTTGTTTTTGCTTTGCTGTGTGTCTTTTAATGAAATCACCATTTATAAAACAATAATAAATTTGAGCTTCTTCGCGCAGCTCAACAACACTCTGCTAACCTGCCAAAGTATAAGGCCACACACTGGTCTTGATGTGCTGCCCTTCATCTTTGACTAGGTAAAGGTAAATAGCATGGGAGATGGGTGGTTAGAAAGGTGGTCTTCAGTGTCAATACTCTGTCACTTGCTTTTTCTTGTTATATTATTTTCATTCTCAGTAATAGTCTCTTTTTCCATCCAAGTGCTGGTTCTTTCTTAGATTGGTCTGCAACCTCAATCTGATAGCAATGGATCTAAGACCAGTTATTTATTTGTTTGTTTATTTATTTTTTTAAAGATTTTATTTATTTATTTGATAGAGAGAGAGATCACAAGTAGGGAGAGAGGCAGGCAGAGAGAGAGGGAGAAGCAGGCTCCCCGCTGAGCAGAGAGCCCCATGCGGGGCTCCATCCCAGGACCCTGAGATCATGACCTGAGCTGAAGGCAGAGGCTTTAACCCTCTGAGCCACCCAAGTGCCCAAGACCAGTTATTTAGAATAATTATAGATTGGCTCATTGATTATATTTCAATATGAATGGGGAAAATAAAAATAAGAAGAAAGGATGCATTGTCTGATTAAAATCACATTAATCATTGGTCCAATTGGTATTTCATTATCTTTTAATACACCATAAATAAAATTTGCCTTTTGATATTCTAGAATTTATCTTTGTCTCTGCTATAGTTTTCTTCTTTTGGTAGCAAAATTTATAACTCTTCGATAAGTAGAATATACCTTTTTAAATTATTGAAGTTGAACTATAACAGATAGAAAGCTATCTGAACCAAACTTTAAATGTCTTCGAGATTTTTAAATACCTAGGAAGATATAAATACATGTAAATACATGAAAATTAAGATTGAGAAAATACATCTACCAGATTGTTTTGATAGCATTTTGCTTTCAATGTTAGATTCTCTTTTATAAATAATTGGGAACCCAGAGTTTGTATCTGTGCTCGATTAATATATTTTGAGAACTGGCTGAATAAAAGGAATGAGAAAAACTCCCTCAGATGATGAAAAATGAAATTAAAGGTGATTCAGGGGCAAAACCAAGTCTAGACATTCCTTCCAACCAGATCACCAATCAGAGAAAGACGAACCAAAGAAATCAAGTATGAGGCAATAAGAGCAAATGAGAGAAACAGAACAGGATTTGAGTGGCCTAAAAATTAACCACAATTATTATTAATACAGTATCTTATCTCAGTGGCATAAATGAGTTGTTAAGATCACAATCAGTAAGGACATTGTGCAACACAATCATACATAAAGTTCATTTAATTTGCACACAAACCCTTTCTGAATATATTGGGCTTTGAGTACTACCATCAGACCCTCTACCACAGCTGATTAAAGGACTAAATCTTGCTGTTATTCATGGCCTCCTGTGATATGTTCCAATCTTTGCATCACTAGCTCTCGATTCAAGTGAGCCTATCTTATTAGCGGACCTAGGTCTTATGTTTGCACCTTACCTCCAAAGGAACTTATAAAGCAAGCAGCATTCTCAGGTTTTACAATAGAAGAACATTCTACTTCTCAACAAGACTTGTAAGATGGAAAATTCCCAGATAACTTAAAGGGGGGTTAGAATATTAAGAAATTATTAAAAAGAAAAAGAAAAAAGAATGGCAAATGTCTAGTTAAGCTCATATAGTTAAAGTAAACTATCCTTACCACCATGAACCCATGGATCTAAGGCTGAAGTGAGGGGAAAAGGGTGGATTAACATCCACATAGCAGTTCTTCATTTCCATTTGGTTATTAAAAACCTCATCCACAAAAGAAATGTTTTCAAATTCTAAGCCTATTTTGAAAGATCCATACATTTTCATAAATTTCTTCTTACTCATTCTTTAATTTTGTTCCTGACCATTCACACATATCATTAACAATTGTCAATGAATTAACACGAATCTTACCTTCAGCTCATTTCAGGCAAAATATAAAAGATATGGCACTCAAAATTTTGCCAAAGGGCATGTTTTCTGGTTCCATTGTCCTTTATATCCCAGCTTGGTAGTGTTCTACCGCAAAATGGCATTTCCAACTACTAAACACTTATGGCATGGAATCCTAAAGTAGACTAAAGTATTTTTCTTTTTAATCAGTGGGATGTAAGAATTCTCTGGGAGGCCATTTGTGACATTGATTTAAATGCAGAGAGTGATAAAATTGAAATGAGAATAGGTCCATTAGGAATGTGAGTCACCACCTCATGCAAATTATGTGTGCTTCCAGAACTTGCTTGGACTAAGTTCCATCTGTTAGGCTTCCATTAATAGGCATACCAGATTTTTATGGACAGATGAATCAGGTAACGCATACTTCATGAGCTCAAGCAGTTTGATCACCTAATAGGCTCATAGTAAGGCATTTAGGTTTTTTTTTTTTGTTTCTAACGTTTCGTTTTGGAAACTTCCAAGTATATATAAAAGTAAAAGAATGGTATAACAAATCCCCAAATACCTCCATCTCAAGCTATTCAATAATTATCAACATGCAGGCATTCTTGTTTATCTATGCCCATGACTTTCACCCCTGACTAGAATTTTTTTAAAAACAAGTACCAGACGTGTTATCATTTTAACGATAAATAATATCTCTAAGGAATAAGAACTATATTTTTAAAAAATATAATGATGCCGTTAGCACACCTAAAAATTAACATTAATTCTTTATATCATTTAATATTCAGTTTCAAATTTCTCCCTCTACTATATACATGTATTTTAAAAGTTAGTTTGTTGAAATAGAACCCAAATCAATTGTACATATTGCTTTAGTATATTTTTTCTGTTTTTTTTTCCTTAATCCATAATAACCACTCTATCTATTCTGTTGTCATTTATTTGTGG
>JAPYYM010001641.1:0-13227 GCA_028534135.1 Potos flavus
GACCAGTCCCTCCGCCCCCGCTGTTGAAAACGTTTCCTTCCTCTACCACTAGCTAGTCGTTCTTGTGTGCGTTTGTTTCCAGCTTCTCCGTCCGGTTCTGTCGCTCGACGAGCCTGACCCTGTGCCGGGCCCCCGTCCCGAGCCAGTCACTACCTCGTCCGTCTCACAGTCAGGTAGAGAGGAGCCACCACCCTGTTCTTCGGCAAAATTGTCTTAACTGTCCTGGTTCATTTGCCTTTCTGTATAAATTTTAGAAGAAGCTTGTCTGTATCTACAAAAAAAAAAAAATCATACTGCAATTTTGGGGCATCACACTAAACCACGTATCTGCTTGGGGGAGAATCGATATCTTGACCGTGTTGTCCTCCAATACAGGAGCGCGGTATATCCTGCCTCGCCGACATGCCCTTACATCTGACGCCTTCTTAGTACTCCTTCCCTCCTCAGGAACCGTCTTCACATGGGTCTCTCCAAGATCCTGGAAGCAACCGCACTCGTTACGGACATGCAGGAGGAGCTCTTGACCCTCGGCCCACAGATAGAGCAAAAAACAAAGGTAGATCGGGTTTGAAATAGCTCTTAAATCTGTTACGGTTTGATCTAGTGCGGCGTCGGGAAGCGGAGGTTCTGCTGGTTGGCGAGCGTGCCTTCGGATCCCAGCGTCGTTAGCGGGCAGCCGGGCAGCCTGTGGGCCTCCGCTTTCTTGTCTAAAATGAGCACGACAAGGACAGCAATGATAGCAAAGGCCCACAACTCGTTGTAAAAGCTCACCCAGCATGATCCTGTCGTCGTCAGCTGAACGAGCCTGAACCGTGCGGCGGTAACTCGCGGTCTGCAGCGCGTTCTGAAACTCGGCCTGTGTCGCGGGCCAAGCTGCCGACTGCTACCTACTGCCTACTGCCTACTGGCTGTGCTCGTCCTTCACACTTCTGTCTGTTCAGCAAATGTGTTTCAGGCTGATTTTGGTAAATTTTACAGTGATGAAATGAGCTTTATGAATTTTTCTTGAAACAAATTTGTCTTTAAAGAAGAGATACCATGTCTCTTAAAATGCATTCTCAAAAGAGCCGCGTGTCTCGTTAGGAAATGGAAGCCCTAATGGAAAAACTGCAGAAAGACTCACAAGTCGCAGAGAAGATCCAGATGCTTGTTAAACAGGACGAAGAAATAATGGCTGAAGAGGAAAGAATCGTGGAAGAGTATGCCCAGGTAAGCGCCAGAGTGTAATCGGTCACAGTCACGGGGAGACTTGCAGAACGATTCCGCGCTTCCTCGTGTGAGAGTTATTTGTAGTATCATTTCCTGTGGAATGTTCAGCCTGGTTGATAAAAATGCGGTTCTCATTTCTGAGAGTCGAGGACAGTTCCTTTCAGCTTCGTAACTCATCACCAGTAATGTCACAAATATTTTTAACATTGCTATCAATTAATATAAACAAAACTGGCGTTTCAGGATTACTTGGGCAATGAATAATTTTAGATGTGTGCAGACTGAGAACGTTCACTAACCAGTTTTCCACCAGTGTCTTCCTTATACAGCTGTTTTCTGATACGGATATTTCTGTTAACGTCAGTAGTTGTTACAAACTCAGCCAGAACCTTGACCTTTTCCACTGTGATTGTATGACGTGTTCTTCTTCGTGAATTGGATTATTCAACACACAAGAGCCAGATCATTACCTCTATCCTAAATGTATTTTTTTCCTCTTAATAATTACTGCTTTTGGTAGAATCTGAACATTTTCATCACATTTTGCCCCCTATCAAAATAATCTCTATTGATTTTAACACTTAATCACTTCTGTGGTATAGTCCACAAAGTTCTGTTTTATTTATTTGTAAATAAGATTGTAAAATGATAAGATTTTAAAATGATAAAATAAGGCACCTTTCACACATGTCCGTGTAAAAACCTCTAATTTCTCCCTTATTTCACTGAGATATTCCAGAACATCTTTTTCAACTCAATAGCTATCATCCCAAAACTCAGGAATTCTCACGGCTAGCTTTTGCATACCTCCCACCCAGAGGAAGGGACGCCGTGTGGTACGTATAGCGTGCTGTGTGCTGCGCGACCTCGTGTCACGGTCACATGCATGCCTGGTCGTGCAGGGACCGTCCCACAGACCGGACTCCGGGTCGGTGTATGGCAAACCTCGTTTCTCCTCCGTTCCCCTCTTAGGCCTCGTGGGATAAATTACTACGATATGTCCCTTGGCCGAGCACTTAGTGTCACCTGCCCAGGAAAGCTGGAATGGGGGACAACAGAAGTATTTCTAGAAGGCGTTCCTCATGGAGATAGCTTGCGGTAACTTAGTTACACAGACAGGTGACTGTGTGCAGGCCGTTCCCGTGACACCCGGCCCGAGCAGAAACCTGACTGCAGCGACAGTGTCTAACTTGTGCAAGCCTGGCGGAAACACGCGGCCCTGCCAACATTGGCGGAGCTCCTTCCAAGGCCCAGGGAGGGGGCGCAGGGTGGGGGGCGAGCTGGGCCGGTGAAGGGCTCTGAAGCTGGGGCTTCGCTAGCTGGGCCGGGACCCCCCTCCCGGGACCACCCCTCGAAAGGGCGTTGCTCCCGCCCGCCGAGTCTGTTGGAGAAGGCCGGAACCACACCCAGCGTGTCGAGGGGGATGGAGTAACGCACACGCCCGGCAGTGTCCAAGTGCGACCTCCTCTCCAAGTTCAAAGTAGAGGACTGGACGGTGTGCGGCGTCGCGCATTCACACGCGTCTGGGAGCCTCTGACTGTGTTGCAGGAAACTGCCCACGAAGTCAAGAGTGTGCTGCCGGCCCTGGAGAAGGCGGTGGTGGCTCTGAGCGCCCTGGACAAAGCCGACGTCGCCGAGCTGAGGTGGGTCACCTGCGTTGGCGGGCGCTGCAAAAGCTCAGAATAACACAGACACGCAGCAGGAGTGACTAGGCCTGTCCTCGTGATAGACCGAGTCATTGTTAGCCAGCTCAGGGACTTGAAACTTGTCATCGTGCATGTTACGTGCTGGGTGTCGTCGCCGTGTGGCGACGTCAGCATCGTAGCCGCCTCCAGGAAGGAAGGCGCCCGCCAGCCAGGCCATGTGCCGCGCGGGAAGAAACGGGACGGTCCCCCGGTCTCTAGCTGGAATCTCGGGGAGACGCCCCCGCCTGGAGTTAGCTGCCGGCCCTCAGCTGTGTTGAGTCTGTTATTTACCACAAGTAGTATTTCCGTTAAAGATGCGGAAGGAGGCCACTCTGCCGCGCTATTTGTCACGTGTGCCTGACTCTGGGGACAAGAAGAGAAGAGGACAGACGAGCTGTCTTTAATCGAGGGGGCCCTCCGGGGGGAGCGGCACAGCCACAGCCGCTCCCTGTGGGCCAGACGCGGGGGGAGAGACGAGCAAGGGGAGCAGAGCAGGTTCTCGACCGCTTTCTGCTGTCTGACCTTGCTCGGCGGGATGCGCTCCCACGCACGTATGCGGCACAGAGGCCCCGGGCCCAGGCTGGGCGCGGAAGGGAGAGGGTCCCCAGTTCCCGGGTGGCCTGGGAGCAGAGAACCGAGCGGACTTGCACGCACACCAGGAAGGTGTCTCAGGGAAGGGTGTTGTAAGCAGGAGACACGGACAGCACAAGTGTGCAGGCAGAAAGGTGCTTCGGGCCCGTGAGCGCGAGGAGCAGCCGGAGCCCCCACGGGCACAGTAGCAGCGCGCCGCGTGCCTTCGTCCCAGAGCGTCCGTTCTCTCAGCTTCCCTCGGGCACATGTTCCCTGGAGAGAGGCCAGCGCAGATGCCCATGAGCCTGATTTCTGCGGGCCAGCTCACGGGCTCTGCCGCCCGGCTTCCCGGGCCGCGCTCCTGCCGGTGCCTCCCTGTGCCTCAGATTCCCTTTTCTGCAGCAGGGATAACAGGTGATCAGAGGACTGAATGGGCTAAACATGTCAGGTGCTCAGACCGAGTCTGGCATGAGGCAAGGGCTCAAGGTGTTGCGGTACCGAGAGGTTTCTGCGGATCAAGCAGGCCCACTCCCCTTCCCGGGCTAGAAAAACCTCGCCTTTCCAGGGATTGTCTCCCATATGCCTTGGGGGTTTTTGTTTGTTGGATTGATTGGTTGGTTGGTTTTTAGGATTCTCCCTTGTGATATTGCTAATGTGCATTTCACTTTGATTCCAATGCCAGATAAATGGGACACCCTGTAGTAGGAATTCTTAGGATGTGCAGCAGAGACATCCAGAAGATACAAGTGCAAAGGGTTGCCCCTGATAGGGTTAGCAGCATTGGCCGCTAGAAGAAGAAGGGGGATAGTAGAAAATAGAGATTGGGGCAAACCACTAAGAATCTAAGCCTGAGGACTCCTGGGTAGTAATGAGGCCTTTAAAGCAGGTTTCCAGGGTAGGTTAGTCTTGCTTTGAATCAGGTATATTTGTTTCTGGAAAGTGACACGTAGGTGGGACTAGAGTCAATTGAATCTATTTTCTCTTTAATTTACATTAAAATCGTAGAGAGAATACATTTTATCTTAACTATATTCCCATTATGTTGGCTTTAAAAAGACTCAAACATAGGCAAAGTTGAGGAAAAGCTTGTTTTTGGAGCTTTCCTTTCTCCCCTGTGGACCTTGTCTCTCTTTTCCTAGTTCGTCTGTTACAACTTTTCTCCTTCTTTCAAAAAAAAAAAAAAAAACCATGCCAATAATCTCAGAAAAGCCACCTGATAAATTAGTTCTAAACAAAGTGTTAAAGATTTAATTATTTAGTCCTGAAAAATATCTGCGTTTTAAGAGTAGACTGTAAATGAGAACAAAGATTAAGCTAAGTGAATGAAATTCTAATGGTGAAATTTAAGGCAGGGCGACCTTCTTGGTAACCCCTGCAGATAGTGTTATACACATATCTATGTTCATTGCCTTCCTTCTTTAGGGAAGTCTGTCTGGTTTTATTTGGGGGAGACTCATTACTCATCACCATGGATGGACCCCTTCCTTTTGTTCCCAAGTCCCAAATGCTGTTGATAGCAACCATGAACTCGTGGCCCTTCACCAAAACTTACGTGTGCTGACTGCTCTTCTGACCCCTGGCTCTGCAGAGTGTCCCCTTCTCACTAACGGTGCAGTGGCGTGTACGCTGATGAGGACACGATGAGAAGCGGCTTCCAGTGCTCCAGTAATCACACCCCAGAAACCCGCTCCCACCCTCCCTCCCGCACTCTGCTCTCTCAGTGATTTTATGCTAGGAATTTTAGCTCGGGGTGGAGAAAAGTCGGAGGACGTGTTTAAGGGGCGTGGTTGTCTCTGTCGGGTAGTTCCCAGCACCCGAGCACTGAGATGAAACGGGAGGGTCCCTGCTTTAAAGACTCTGCAGCGAGTACTTTGATGCCGAAAAGCATTAACCCCTACTTAGCTGATCTTCATATTTAAGTTTCGTGCATGTCATCCTCCTAAAGCAAAGGTACCCGTGTGTTAGACATACCCGAATGTTTAAAAATGCCCCAAACTGAAGTGGCTGATAGTTACCCTTACAAAAATGCCTGTTGGGCATCCGCGTACATCGCCATCCGCGGCGGTTTGCGGGGTGCGTGAAGCTGATTGGGCTCCCCCGCTGTTGCAGAGTGTACACGCGGCCTCCCTTCCTCGTGCTCAGCGTCATGAATGCCGTCTGCACCCTCCTGCAGAAGAAGCCTAACTGGGCTTCGGCAAAGTTGCTGCTTTCAGAAACTGGTTTCCTGAAGAAACTGGTTAACCTGGACAAGGACAGCATCCCGGAGAAGGTGAGAAGCCGGCCCCGGCTGAGTGCGCGGCTGGTGCTTTCCACGCTCACCGTCTGGAGGAGTCCGGCGGAAGTGGTAAAATTGGCGCTGGGCATTAGAAGGGCAAGTCAGCTCCGCGAGGAGACGAAACAGGTCTGCGGGGAGCGCCGGGGACAACGGGGTGTGTCGCCCACCTCGGGGAGGGCCGCGTCTCACAATCTCTTTAACGAGACAAGAGGCCAACAGCAGGAGGCACTGCATCACGCTGAGAAACGCAGGAGTGGGTAGAGGCGTCTGGGATTTCTTAAAGTTCAGATATAATTGGTCTATGACATTGCATTACTTTCAAGTGTACAATACAGTGACTCAGTATTTGTAGATTTTGTGAAATGATCGCCCCAGTAAGCCTAGTTATCATCTGTCCCCGCACAGAGTTACAAATATTTTTTTCTTACAGCGATAACTTTTAAGATCTACTGCATAACAACCTTCAGATACCCAATTCAGCATGTGTAGCTATTTTAGCTAGGACTTACTTATCTTCTAACGGGAAGTTTGCTCCTTTTGACCCCCCTTTACCATCCCTAACCGCCCCCCACCTCTGACAACCACCACAATCTGTTCTCTGTATCTATAAGTTCAGCTTTTTGTTTTAGATTCCACAGATAAGTGATGCCAGCTTTCTCTGTCTGACTTATTTCACTTAGCGTAATGCCCTCAAGCCTATCCATGTTGTCACAGCAGGGAGGATTTCCTTCTTTTTTACGGCTGAATAATACTGGATTGTATGTGTGTGTGTGTATGTGTGTGTGTGTGTTTTCTTTATTCACTCATCCATCAGTGGACACTTAGTTTGCTCCCGTGTCTTAGATCTTGTAAATAATACTTTAATGAACATAGGAATACATATATCTTTTCAAGTTAGTGTTCTTGTTTCTTTTAGATAAACGCCCAGAAGTAGAATTGCTGGATCGATGGTAGTTCCATTTTTAATTTAGTCGAGGAGCCTCCGTACTTTCTTCCATGATGGCTGTACCAATTTTCAATCCCACCGACAGTACATGAGGGTTCCTTTTTCTCCACGTCCTCGCCAACACTTGTCTCTTGTCTTTCTGACCCTAGTCATTCTGACAGCTGTGAGGTCATACCTCACTGCGGTTTTGACTTGCGTTTCCCTGATGATGAGTAATGTTGAGCCCGTTTTCATGCACCTGTTGGCAATCTCAATGTCTTCTTTGGAAAAATGTCTATTCAGATCCTCTGCCCATTTTTTAATCAGATTGGATTTGGGTGTTTTGTTTTTTGTTTTTGTTTGGAGTGTGTTTTGTTTGCTTAATTTTTTTTTTTTAAGATTTTATTTATTTATTTGACAGAGAGAGTACAAGCAAGGGAGCAGCAGGGAGAGGGAGAAGCAGGCTCCTGCTGAGCAGGGAGCCCGATGCGGGGCTCGATCCCAGGACCCTGGGATCATGCCCTGAGCCGAAGGCAGAGACTTAACCAACTGAGCCACACTGGCACCCCTGTTTGTTTGGCTTTTGTTTGCATGTTTATTTTGCTGTCGAGTTATAGGAGTTCTTTATATATGTTGGATATTAACTGCATCATACAGATGGTTTGCAAATATTTTCTTCCATTCTGTAGGCTGCCTTTTCATTTTGCTGATGGTTTCCCTTACTGTGCAGAAGCTTTTTAGTTTGATGTACTCATATTTACTTATTTTTGCTTTTGTTGCCTTTCCTTTTGGTATCAAATCCAAAATCATTGCCAAAATCTGTGTCCAGGAGCTCACCACCTGTGTTTTCTTCCAGGAGTTCTATGGCTTTGGGTCTGTATCCAAGACTTTAAACCATTTATTTCTGTGTTATTTCTGTGTGTGATGAGATAGGGGTCCGGCTTCATTCTTTTGCATGTGGCTATCAAGTTTTCCCAACACCATTTATTATAGAGACTGTCCTTTTGTCCATTGTATATTCTTATTTATTTTTATTTTATTTTATTTATTTGTTTATTTTTATTTTATTTTATTTTATTTTATTTTATTTTATTTAGTTAGTTAGTTAGTTATTTTAGAGCAAGGGAGGGGTACAGGGAGGGAGAGAATCTCCGTGCTAGGCACAGAGCCTGATGCAGAGCTCGGTCGCACAACCCTGAGATCACGACCTGAGCTGAAGGGAAGAGTTAGACGCTTAACTGACTGAGCCCCCCAGGCACCCCTCCCCACTGTATGTGTGTGGACTCCTTTCTGGACGCCCGGTTCTGTTCCATCGATCTGTGTGTCTGTTTTACAGCAGTACCACACTCTTTCGGTTACCGTAGCTCTGTAGCGTAGTTTGAGATCGGGAAGTATGATGCTCTAGCCTTGTTCGCCTCTCTCAGTCCAGCTGGGCTGGACTCTTTGGGGCCTTTGTGGTTCCACACAAATTTTAGTATTTTTGTGAAAAATGATGTTGGAATTTAGATAGGGATTGCATTCAATCTGTAGATTGCTCTGCATATTACAGACATTTTAATAATATTTTTTCAGTCTGTGTCTTCAATTTCTTTCATCAGTGTCTTACAGTTTTTGGTGTACTTGCAACTGTACTGAATTCGTTTTTTTGATGGAGTCTTTAGGGTATTCTACATATAGTATGTCGGCTGCAAATAGTGACAGCTTTTACTTCTTTTCTGATTTGGATGCCTTTCATCTTTTTCTTACCTAATTGCTCTGGCTATGACTTCAGATACTGTGTTGAATAAAAGTGGTGAGAGTAAGCATCCTTCTCCTCAGTGGGAAGCATGCTTCTCCCTCTCCCACTCCCCCTGCGTGAGTTCCCTCTCTCGCTGTCTCTCTCTCTCTGTCAAATAAATAAAATCTTTAAAAAAGCTCTTAGATTCATTGATCTTTTCATTATGTTTTTATTTTTATTTATTTAGTTAAATATTTATTTGTAAGAGAGAGCACAAGCAGGGGGAGTAGCAGAGGGGGGGAGCAGACTCCCCACTGAGCAGGGAGCCCGATGCGGGGCTCGATCCCAGGACCCTGAGATCATGACCTGAGCCGAAGGCAGAGGCTTGACCCGACTGAGCCACCCAGGCGCCCCTCTATTTCCTTTATTTCTGCTCTCATTTTTATTGTTTCTTCCTTCTACTAACTTGGGACTTCACTCGGTTCTTCTTTTGCCAGTTTTGTTAGATATGTTAACTTAGAAGACTAACCCCCAGGTCAGAGCTGTAAGATAAGCATAGAGGCCTCTTTCGCTGAACGACTGGGAACTTAGGGGGCGGGAGGCAAGTGTGCACGAGCCCTTTCAGGATCATTTCTCCATTCACTGTGCCCTCGGGAGTCTCCTGGATGGAAGCACTGTTGGCTTTCAAACCAGATGTTTTGGGGGTCTTCTCTCAAGTGCAGGTAAAAGTCGAGGAGCCCTTTACTTTTCAGAGAGAAGCTTGGGGTCGTGAGTTCCCTCCTGGTTGTGGGTCACCATGCCAGGAGTGGGGGGTACCGCAAGATTGCGTCTCAGCTTCTGCGCCCCGCTCCAGGGCTGTTGCCGCTCATTGCCCAGTGTGTACGGGTCATTCGGTAGCTTTCTGGTTTCTTTTGGGGACAGTTGATCTGTATGTAGTTGCAGATTTGGAGCAGGTGAGTTCAGGGTCCTCCTACATCGCCGTCTTGAACTAGATCCCGAACATTTATTTATATCTGTGTAACAAATGTTCACATAACAACATGTGCCAGACGTTCTTCTGACCACTTTACAAATATGAATTCATGTTGGAGGAGATGGGGGCAGATTGGAGCAGAGAAAAAATTGAAGAAAATAAGGTAGCCAGGGCACCTCGGGAAGGGCTTTGCTGGAGCCGATTCATTCAGCAGAACAGAGATTTACCACTTTTATTCATATTTATTTTATTTTATTTACCGTCGGACTTCAAGGAGGATGAAAGCAAGGCCAAGGTGTGAGCAGGCATTGGACTTGAGGACCCCAGGGAAGCCGGAGGCCATGATGGACGGGGGCGTCTTGTAGGAAGAGGAGAGGGGTGTGGCAGGGTCGGCGGGAGGTCACGAGGGCCTGGACCGAGGCACATTCGGTAGCAATAAAAGGGCCAGACGCCACGGCCACGGCCACCAGCCAATGCCTGTGGCATCGGAGGCCGCAAAAGGCAAGGAAGAGAATCCCCCCAGGCCCCAGGAGGGAGTACTGTCCCACCTAAGCTGGATTTCAGACTTCTCGTCCCAGCGCGGTCCGAGAATCAACTACCGTTGTTTTCGGTCACCGAGGTTGCGGTAATTTGTCACCGTGCTCGCAGGAAGCAAATAGAGATTTGGGTCCAGGCGATGGTTGCTGCGGTAACAAGTACCCAGAACCGTGACAGCGGCTCTGGGAGCGGATGACGTGGGGCGGCTGGAGGAACGTCCGAGCGGGGAACTGGGCAGCAGCCGGGCTGAGAGGTCCGTGTGGGGGCCGCGGGTAGGTCTGCAGATGCGCGAGGGGCACTGTCCTTGACTCATCGGTCACCTGCCAGCGACATCGAGAGACATGGCAAGAGCTCACAAGACCAGCTCATTCCTTGGTGTCACGAAGGCGACCTTGTAAAAGGGAGGCCACACGTCACATGGCTAACACTGCGATCAACTACCTACTTGCCTGATGATCCGTGCTGGTAGGAAGCGCAGGGGAGTGTGTGGACAAGGCGATGCTTTTAGCAGAATGTCAGTGTTGACATCCATGTTACTCCTGAGTTACTCTAACAACTTCTCACTCTCCGAAGCATTCTTAGCAAGAATGATCCCCTGGGGTTTTGTTTGAAATCGATCTTTCAAGCTATAATAATAGCTCATTGAAAGAAATTATTAAAAGCGTAACAGCATTTTAAGCAATAATGAAAACACCAACAATAAGTTGATAATGGACCACCCACTGTGTAAATCATTGAGCAAAATGCTGTCCTGTCCCACCAGGCCAGAGAGGAGGTGCTTGCTGGGGGGGGGGGGGGGGGCGACAAAAGGGGTCTCAGTCTGAGAACGGTTTTATTTTGATGATGGCTCCCCAAAGTAGATGAGAAATAGTATGTATCCAACCGGAAACAAGGTTGTGCCTGTAGATGAGGTGACCGGGAAGCCGGAGTGTCCTCAGGGACCCCCGCGGGCCGGGGTCTCACTGCCTCCGCCGCGGACAACAGAGCCCTTTAGCTAGCGACGGAGCCCTGCCGACGAGCCCCCGGGGACAGAAGGTGGGCGATGGTGTCCCTCCGCTCACAGCTCAGGGGCGCGGGTCCCTCTGGTAGAACCCCAGCAGAGCCACCGGGCCAGCCGCGGCAGCAAGGAGCTGTCCAGGGTGACCCTCACGGAGGCTTCCCACCGCGGCCGCCGGAGCCGCCGTGTCCCCAGCTGCAGCCGCGCGGCTCCGACTGAGGAGGCCCGAGTATTTCTCGTGGGAAATACAAGTTCATTTTCATGCGGACCAGGGAAAACTTCGGGTCCTGAGCATTTCCGTTTCCCGTAACCCATGGAATTGTGTTATCTCTAGGTCTTCACGAAGCTGAAAAAGATTTTAATCTTACCTGATTTCAACCCAAACAAGATTGCCCTCGTGTCAGTTGCCTGTTGCTCTATGTGCCAGTGGGTCATAGCTCTGAATAACTACCACGAGGTACAGAAGGTACGCCCCGCCCCCTAGGGTCGCCCCCCGAGCGTCGGCACCAGCGCGGGAGTCACACGGCCCAGCCCCAGAGACAGCGTGCGCGCCACAGGCGCATGGGGACCGCCCCGGGAAGGATACCCCTAGCGGAAACCACTTTAATCCCAGATCCTCTGCTAGCAGATCTCCATTCTGTGCTTTCTATTTTTTATTATTCTATTTTTATTTTATAAATAAATTTCTCTTATAAATAAATTTATTTTATAAATACTTATATTATTTTTACTTTTTATTATTTTATTTTATTTATGGCAACGATGCTGTTGTTTTATTTGCTGGTTTTCATATGTTTCACCATATTAAACTACTTGATATCCCTTTTGTACACATAATTATAGGAAAGCCGATTAGAAGCATTGACACAAATGTCTTTCAAACATGAGCAACATTTTTAACGTGATCTTGACATTTTTTTTAACACTCGAATGGTGTGACATTCTTTTTTTAGGTGGTGGGCCCTAAGCAAATCCGCGTAGCTGAAGCTCAAAATGTCCTCAAAATCGCACGACAAAGGTTGGCCGAGAAACAAAGAGGTTTGCAGCTGGTAAGACATTTGTTTGCTTGTTAAACTTGAAACAGCTTTGTGAACTGGTCAGAAACACCAAGAAAAGGTCATTCCCTCAGTAGAGTTTTATCAGTTTCGGATAAAATGAGGATAATAGTAAAGGTAGTAAAGACATTAATTGTGATTAAGCAAATAATACAGGGTCGGTCCTCAAGTCAGCTTTTAGAAGGAGATGTTTCCAAGGTAGAAAACTAAAGTCAAAGATTTAGTAAGTTTGTGCAACCCCTTGAACCTCTAAGTGGCGCCCACGCTCTAACCCAGGCCCGTCTAACTCGAAAGCACTTACCGGCTCCGCTAAAAATACTGCTGTCCACGAGTGATCCGCAAACCACCCGACAGCCGGGGTGGCCCAGACGCCTGCCAGTCGCAGAGCAGCGTGGGGTCCTGGAGGCCACCCGCGAAGACAGGGTAGTGGGGAGAGGGCCGGCGTGGGCAGTGGCGGGGCTGGGCCGCTCCAGGGTGAGGCGCAGGAGCGCTTAGCAACCGCTGCAGAAATAGTTCGATATCTATGCGACTGGCGTGCGTCCGTCAGCCTGTCTGTCCCACACGCAAGTTCCCGAGTGGAGTAGCCCCGGGAAAGGAAAAAGGTTGCTTCATGATTTAAAGAAAAAACATTACACATTGTACAACTTGGCAAACAGGGAGTTCGAGAAGAAATACAGTTGACCTTTCAGCAACACGGGCTGGGACAGCAAGGAAGGTTTCCAGTAAATACGCACAGCGCCGTAAATGCACTTTCTCCTCCTGTGACTTTCATAATGACATTTCCTTGTTTCTGCCTTGCTTTATTTTACCAGAATAGAGTATACATGCAACATACAAAACAGGCTTTGTGTTATCGGTAAGGCTTCTACTCAACAGCAGGCTATGAGTAGATAAGTGTCGGGGAGTCAGAAGTTACATGTGCATTTTCAGCTGCGCCGGCGGTTGGTACCCTGACCCCTGTGTTGTTCAAGGCTCGCCTGGAAGTTTTAGTTAAATGGAAATGTCCATTTGTTGTTTTTCAATAATTATAAGAAATTCTATGTAAGTAAATTTAAAAACCTGAATGATGTGCCTGGTTTTCAGGAAATTCTTAGTCGCTAAAAGTCAACTAGAAATAAATGTGAAAACCTAAACAAGCAAAAATCAGAGCTTTCAAAGGTCTGAGATAGAACAACCAGACGGAAGATAAGGAAAGAGAGGAATGAGCCGCACAACGAACCCGCGAGACCTACAGACCCTGCGGAACACTCCGCCCAACCACAGACACACGGAATGGGTCTCCCT
>JAPYYM010001642.1:0-13224 GCA_028534135.1 Potos flavus
TATATATATATATATATATATATATATATATATATATATATATATATATATATATATATATATATATAAAATGGCACAGCTATTTTAGAAAACAGTTTGGCATTTCCTCATATGGTTAAACATAGAATTACCATATGACTCAATAATTTTACTCCTAGGTATATGTCCAAGAGAAATGAAAACATAAGTCCACATAAACACATGTGCAAGAAAGTTCATGGCAGCATTATTCATGATAGCCAAGAAGTAGATATAATCCAAATGTTCATCAACTCGTAAATGGATATGCAAATTGTGACATATCCATACAAAAGAATAGTATTCAACCTTAAATAAATGATGCACTGATACATAGTACAACAAGGATAAATTTTGAAAATATTATACTAAGTGAAAGAAGCAGACAGAAAGCTCATATCTTGTATGATTCCAACTATTTGAAATGTCTAGAATAGGGACATTCACAGAGAAAGAGTAGACTAGAAGTTTCTAGGGACCAGTTGTAGGAGTGGGGGAAGTGGGAGCTGGGTATGGGGAATGACAACTAACAGGTTTATTTTTGAAGTAGTGAAAATATTGTGGAATTACAAAGTGGTGATAATTACACATTATAAGTATATTATTAAAAACCATTAAATTATACATGTTGAAAGAGTGAATTTTATGGTATTGTGTATTATATATCAATTTAAAAAATTCTTCCCTTTTTAGGTAAAATACAGTTAGATTTGGAATGCATCTTAGAGAGTATAGGGTTGAAATATATATACATATGAATGAAAGTAAGGGATATGTCCACCTTCAGATTTTACAAAAAGTTTTGCCATATTTACTTCAGATTTTTCTCTTTCCCTTTATATAAATAGAATATTATTAATACAGTTAAAGCATTGCCCTATTCCTTCTTTCCCAGAGTTATCCACTATTCTGATATTGTTGTTAGCAGCACCATGCATATTTTTATAATTTTATTACTGGTAAGTGTAACCATTTTTCAAATGTATACAAATGGTCTCTGTGTAAATTTGGTATCCATAGAAAGCACAGCTTAAGGCAAAATCCTGTGTGTCACTACTACTATTTGGTAATGCAATCCCAGGGAAGCAGAAGTAAGGGCAAAGGAAAGTGAAGGAGGGAGGAGAAAAGAGATAGGAGAGAGTGATACTGAGTTGACCACTACTTGGTATCAAGCACAACTGATTGCTTGATTTCTAGGGAGGATTTACGGAGAGGCTGTATGATGTACTATGACTCAGAAGAGTAAATCTGAGTTATGGGGAAGAGTAGAAATGATTTGCCAGCAACAGTCTCCATTGGTCAGAATCTCCCCACAGAGCATCAATTCTCTCACACTTCTGAGTTACATAGACAAGGGTGCTGAGTGAGTCCCATAACATCTCATGCTTAAGTGGCAATAGGAAGGCCTCAAGGTGGGAGATATGAGTTACACAGCACAGACATGAAGCAAAATTGTACCCTTGTAAAGTCGATGTGATCCCAGATGAAATTAGTCCCTACAAGATTGGCTGGGACAGAAAAAGTGCCAAAGAGCCCCAGAGATGTCAGGCAGAGAGGATCTGAAGTGTGGCATAAGAGTCATCTAATAGGTGTTAACTCTTCTTTAAATGGTAGAATTTGCCTGTGAAGCCATCTAGTCCTGGACTTCTGTTTGTTGGGAGTTTTTTTATTACTGAGTCAATTTCTATACTAGCTACCAGTCTGTTCAAATTTCTATTTCTACCTGTTTCAGTTTTGGTAGTTTATATGTTTGTAGGAATTTATCCATTTCTACTAGGTTTTCTAATTTGTTGGCATATCATTTTTCATAAAATTCTCTTATAACTGTTTGTATTTCTGTGGTGTTGGTTGTTCTCCTCTCTCATTTGTGATTTTATTTGGGTCATTTTTTTTCTTGATAAGTCTGGCTAGAGATTTATCAATTTTATTGATTTTTTTCAAAGAACCATCTCTTAGTTTCATTGATCTGTTCTTTTTTTTTTTTTTAGTTTCTGTATCATTTACTTCTGCTCTAATCTTTTTTTTTTAATTTTATTTATTTGACAGAGAGAGCAAGAGAGCACAAGCAGGGGGAATGGTAGAGGGAGAGGGAGAAGTGGGCTTCCTGCTGAGTGCAGGGAGCCCTATGCAGAACTTGATCCCAGGACCCTGAGATCATGAGCCAAAGGCAGACACTTAACCATCTGAGCCACACAGGCACCCCTCTGCTCTAATCTTTATTACTTCCTTTCTTCTGTTGGTTTTAGGTTTTGTTTGCTTTTCCTGTTCTATCTCCTTTAGCTGTAAAGTTAGGTTGCTTATTTGAGATTTTTCTTGGTTCTTGAGGTAGGCATGTATTGCTATAAACTCCCCTCTTAGAACTGCTTTTGGTGTATCCCAAAGTTTTTGAACTATTATGCTTTCATTTTCATTTGTTTCCATGTACTTTTTTTTATTCCTTTTTTTGATTTCTTGGTTGACACATTCATTGTTTAGTAGCATGTTACTTAATGAATGTATTTGTGTTTTTTCCAGATTTTTTCATGTGGTTGATTTCTAGTTTCATAGTGTTGTGGTCAAAAAAAAAAAAAAGCATGGTATGAATTTGATCTTTTTGAATTTGTTGAGACTTGCTTTGTGGTCTAATAGGTGATCTATTCTGGAGATTGTTTCCTGTGCACTTGAAAAGAATGTGTATTCTGTTGTTTAAGGATAGAATGTTCTAAATGTATCTATTAAATACATCTAGTCCAATGTGTCATTCAACACCACTGTTTCCTTGTTGATTTTCTGTTTGGATGATCTGTCCATTGATGTAAGTGGGGTGTTAAAGTCCCTTACTATTATTGTATTACTATCAATTATTTCCTTTATGTTTGTATTAACTGTTTTATGTATTTGGGTGTGCCCTTGTTGGGTGCCTATACATTTACAATTGCAATATCGTCCTGTTGGATTGTCCCTCTTATTATTATATTGTGTCCTTCTTTGCCTCTTTTAACAGACATTGTTTAAAAGTCTGTTTTATCTAATATAAGTATTGTTACTCTTTCTTTTGACATCCATTTGCATGATAAACATTTCTCCATCCCCTCACTTTCAATCTGCTGGTGCCTTTAGGTCTGAAATGAGTCTCTTGTAGGTAGCATTTAGATGTTTTTTTTTTTTTTAACCACTCTGTCAACCTATGTGTTTTGATTGGAGAATTTATTTACATTCAAATAATTATTGATATGTATTTGTTGCCATTTTGTTACTTCTTTTGTGGATGTTCCTCTAATTTTTCTCTGGTCCTTTCTTCTCTTTCTCATTTTCATTTTTTGCTGGTTTTCTTTAGTGATATACTTGGATTTCTTACTCTATTTTTTGTATATCTATTACTGTTTTTTTTTTATTTGTAGTTACCATTTGGTTTCTATATAACATCTTCTGCACATAGCAGTCTATATTAAGCTGATGGTCACTTGATATAGAACTCATTCTTTATTCCTCTCTTCTTCACATTTCAGATATTTGGTATCATAATTTTCATTCTTTTATTTTCTGCTTCTCTTGACTGATTTTTACGAAAATACTTAATATTTTTTTTGCATTTGTGTTTCTTATTTTTTTCACTTATGGTTTTTGGTGTCCATCCCCAGAGTCTCCCTTGACATTTCTTGTAGAACTGGTTTAGTGATCATGAATTCTTTCAATTTTTGTTTGTCTAGGAAACTCTTTATCTCGCCTTCTGTTCTGAATGATAGTCTTGCTGGATAGAGTATTCCTGGCTGCAGATTTTTCCCTTTCAGCACTTTGAATACATCATGCCACTCGCTTCAGGCCTGCAAAGTTTTTGTTGAAAAATCAGCCGATAGACTTAAAGGGTTTCTTTTGTATGTAACTGTCTTCTCACCTCTTGCAACTTTAAAATTCTTTCTTTATCACTATTTTTTTTTAGCCATTTTAATTACTATGTGTCTTGGTGTGGACCTCCTTGGGTTGAATTTGTTGGTAGTCTCTGTGTCTTCTGAATCTGGTTCTTTGTTTCCCTCCCCAGATTCAATATGTTTTCAGCTATTATTTCTTCAAATACATTTTCTACCCCCTTTTGTCTCTTTTCTCCTTCTGGAATCCCTATAATGTAAATGTTATTACACTTGATGGAGTCACTGAGTTCTCTAACTCTATTCTCATTATGCAGTATTTGTTTATCTCTCACCTATTCAGCTTGATTGCTTTCCATTACTCTATCCTCCAGGTCACTGATATGTTCCTCTGCTCCCTATAGCCTACTATTTAATCCATCTATTATATTTTTAATTTCATTTACTGAGTTCTTCATCTTTGATATGTGATTTTTATCTCTTTGTCAAGAGTCTCACTGATGTCCTCCATCCTCTTCTGAAGTCCAGTGAGTATCTTTATAATCATTACTTTAAATACTGTATCAGGTATATTACTTATTTCGGTTTTGCTCAGATCTCCTGCTTTGATTTTATCCTGTTTTTTCATTTGGCACGTATTTCTCTCTCTCCTAATTTTTTTTATCTCTTTTTGTCTGTTTTTTTTGTGTTAGGAAAGTCAGGTATGTCCTCTGCTTTTGAAAGTAGTGGCTTTATGAAGAAGAGTTTCCATAGTGCCCTGCAGTGCAGTGTCCCCTATTCACCAGAACCTGGCACTTCAGGGGAGTCTCCTATGTGTATTGCTTATGTCCTACCATTGTGTCTGAGTTGCTTTTCCTTTCAGTCCAGTTATCTGCACTGACTCTCTGCCTGTTGTTGGCTGTGCTTTCTCTCTGTGATGTTGGTAAGATCCAGACACACAGGTTCTGAGGGGGTGTGACTGCAGAAGGGCTCAGGGGTGGGGCGGCAGTATTAACAAAATTTGCACCGAGCCACTAGTTCTAGGCTCAATCCTCTAAAGCATGGAAGCAGCCAGGGGCATAGCATATGGCAGTGGTGGTGGCCATGGGCACATGGCTGTGTTCGTGGTGGCTGGGCCTGGGTGTGACCTTCGTGTGGCTGGTGGCTAGGTGAGGCTCCCAAAGTGTTAACAAAATTTGCATGGAGCCCAGGGACCAAACCAGCAGGTTTGGAGTAAGCCAGTCATCAGGAGAACTCACGAGCCAGGTGCACTACTAGCAGGTTAGGGAGAAATTGTCTGTTCAGTGCTGCCTCCTGCAGGTGACTCTGTGTTTATGCTGGGGAGCAGAGGAGAAAAATGGCCCCTTCTGGCTCCTTTGTTCCCAGAGAAATGTCCCCTCAAATGATCTGAAATCAGTATAAACAGTATAAACAGATCTCCCTCCCATTGTGCAACCTCTTGCTTCTATGTTGCCTTTTGCAGGCCCCTCTGGTTTTCAAGGCCAGATATTATGGTGATTTGTTTTCCCTCTTTGGGTTCCCTTGTGTTTTCCCCTCTCTGGGCCTGCAACTCCCTCCCTCCTGTGGGCAACTCCTGGTTTTTGCCTTTCCTTACCTCTCCTAAGTGGCTTCTTCTCTACATTTAGTTGTGGAGTTTGTTCTGCCAGTCTTTGGTTCTCTCCCTAGTTTATATACTTGGGTGTAAGTGATATCTAGTTGTAAATGTGGGATGAAGTGAGTTTAGGGTCCTCCTACTCTACCATCTTCACAAGCCTCTCTCCCAGTTATCTCTTTCATGTATTTTTAAATAGAAATATCTAAGTTAGTTATTGCCAACAGAAGTGATTATCATAAGTAGTGGAAGTCAAATGTTAAGACATGGAATCTTTGCCAATCCTTTGTGCTGCAGCTCTTCGAGTGCTAAATAAATGAATGTTAATATAATATTAATATAATCGTATTGGTCCATTCTGTTTATGACAGAATATAGCTTTTTGATGACTTTCCCATTTTTCTTTTGCATTTTTCAGGCAACATGCTATAATTATGGTATGAGCTTAACCATTATTTGTTGTATGAATGAGGTTATATAGAGCAGACATATATTTTTAGTTCCTTTTCTGATCTTTTTATGTGGCTGGGATGTGATCTGCCATCATAGAATAGAGTCAGGGTTACTACTATAGGAAACTAAATCTAGAATCCTGGCCTGATTAAGAATATGCTCTATTCTGCCATGGTGGTCAGCCAGAAATAAAATATACAATGTTGACAGAGATTAGAATATGTTATATCATCTCGAATTTTCAGTTGAGAGATGCAGTCAGCATTGGACTATGGAAAATTCTGTAGTTAATGTATAGCTTGTTAATTTCCTAATTACTAGACTTTTTTTTTAAAGATTTTATTTATTGATTTGACAGAGAGAGAAAGAGAGAGAGAGAGAGATCACAAATAGGCAGAGAGGCAGGCAGAGAGAGAGGAGCAGGCCTCCTGCTGAGCAGAGAGCCAGATGCGGGGCTCAATCCCAAGACCCTGAGATCATGACCCGAGCCGAAGGCAGAGGCTTAACCCACTGAGCCACCCAGGCGCCCCCTAATTACTAGACTTTTAACAATTTTTACACAAACTTTCTTTTGGAGTCCTAAATGATCTTCTCTGGTATTATTACCTAGGACAGTAATTAGTATGTCTGGTAAAGTGAAATCAGAAGTCACTGCTACTGTAAATCAAAATAAATTGTGGAAAGAGAAGACACTTCCTAAACTGTTATAAGTCTTTCTTACTCTTCTGAATTAAGAAGCAGCTTGCTTTATCTTGTATAGAATTCAGTCACAAACTCTTAATATCCGGGTTTCTGTTAATTGTTTCTAAGCAACACTTTAAGCCAGTTTTCCTTTCAAGCAATTTTTAGCTGCTGACTCAGCTCAACTGGGCATACTCATTTGTAAATCCTGGTGTTTAAAATCTTACCATGCAAATACAGTTAGACTGCTCCAGAGGGTAATTAGGCATTTCCTCTGGGGGCAATGAGATAACCTATTCTTGGTCTGGGAACTGGGGAGGCCTGTATTTGCCTGGTCCACCTTGTGAAATTACTTTACTCCTGCCTGTTAGCAACTTGACTTAGCAGAGTCCTCACTTTAAAACCCACAGTCACTTTGGGAACTTCCCTAAGATTAAAAAAAATTGTGAGCAATAATCAAATGAAAGAGTTTCTAGTTTCATTTTCACCCAGGACCACATCTGACCTAAGGGATTTTCTTTTGCAATGAGTTAGTTTGCTCCTCTTGAATATTACAACATCAGAAATCTAATGAGAAATTTATAGTTTTTCTGATATCTGAAGAAAGTGAGAGGGCTCAAGATTTTTATATTCTTCTCTTCTTTTTCTTTCTTTCCATAAACTAGAAAACAGGTACTTATTTTTATCAGGGACAGTTGCTTGTTTTGCTTTAGCAGATATCCTGGCTCTTTCCTATATAATAATAGTAACGAAGAACATTTTAGACCCTGAAGGTAGAAAAAACAAAAGGTGTCAATCTCATTCTCTTTCACTGCCATTTCAATATTCTATATTAAATTACACAGTTGACACATTTTTTTTAAATTTTCTATGACTTGCTTCAAACACACTGCAGACATTTGCACTCTTGCTGACAATTCCAGAACATTTGACATAAAGAGTGGAGAAACCTTTCTATGGATTTAGAGGATCTACATCTACTCTCAGGGTTCAGGATGTCAGATGACAGAATCTTGTTTACTAATACAAAGCTGAAAGATTACTGGGGAAAGAGCTTAAAATGGAGAAATAGGGTGATGTAGGCCCAATGAGGGGAAAAAAAGGTACTTATATCATCATCTTAAAGTCCAGAAAGAGTTTCTTTAAAAAGAAGCAGATGATAAGCAAACATTGAAGGTTACAAATAACAGAGAAGGGCAGTGGTTTCCCATATAGAGACAAAGTATTTTCAATTATATCACTCTAAAATGTGAAGCCAGATTCCATTCATAGATAAAGTCACCAAATTCCCAGTTAACCCAAAGGCAGTTTTCATTCTCTATCAGTAACAGTCTGCAGGAATCCAGTTTTCATTTAAAAAAGCATTTATTCGAGCCATGTGACTGTACATATCTAGACAAACGTTCCCATTTCTTTTCTGTCTTCCCATTGATTTGTCAGAACTTCTCTCTCTTCCTTCCATTGTTTGAGTCTTGGTAGGGTTTTTGGTAAATATTTTTGTTGAAGTAGAACCTATGTTCAAAAAAGTACTCTAATCTTAAATGTACAGGTGGATAAACAGGTAGATAGGCATTGATGAATATACCTATGACCCCAAAGAAGATATAGAAATATTACTAGCATCCCAAAAGTCTCCATTGTGCCCCCTTCCAGTCATTATCCCTTCAAAGTAGCCAATATCTTGACTTGTATTACCAAGATTAATTTTAACTAATTTAATGTAATATAATCATACAAGATGTACTCTTTTTTATCTTGCTTCTTTTGCTCTATATTTTATGCCTGTGAGATTTATCCATGTTGTTATATGTAAGTAGTTTATTATTTTTCATTGTTGTATAGTATTCCATTGGGTTAACTGCCACTTATTCAGTATTTGTTAAACCAAGTCTTGGCTATTATTAATAAAGATGTTATTGACATTTATGTTCCTAACTTTTGATGCAGGTATGGGCTTATTTCTCCTGACTAGCAGTAATACCACTGGGTCATTGTATACATGTATGAATGGCATTCAAAAATTGTTCCAAACAGCTTTTCTATATTGTTTATGCCAATTTACACTTCCACTGGCAGTATATGAAAGTTAAAGCTGTTCAACATTTTTGCAAATACTTGGTGTTATCAGTCTTTCAAATTTTATCTATCCTGGTTTATTGTGGTTTTAATTTTCATTTCTTCAATAACTACTAATATTGAACATTTTTAATATACTTATTGACGATTTGGAAACATTTTTGTAAGGTGTCTGCTCAAAATTTGACCTAACTTTTAAAAATTGAGTTTTCTCTCTTTTTCTTACTGATATGAGAGAATTTCTTATGTATTCTTTACATATAATGCTAAAAGTCCTTTGTCGTATATATGCATTGCAAATATCATTTCCTACTCAGTGGCTTGTCTTTATACTCACTGAATATTGTCTTCTGATAAATATAAGTTTTAAAATTTAATGAAGTACATTTTTTTGATATTTCCTCTTATGATTAGTTCTTTTTATGTCCTGCTTAAGCAATCTTTCACCTAATCAAGGTCATGAAAATATTCATCTGTAATTTATTGTCTTCTAGAGTTCTATGTTTTGCAATTCAAATTTATTTAAAATCCATTTAGAATTGACTTTTACATATAATGTGAGGTAGGGATCAAAACACATTTGTTTTCAGCACGGATAGCCAGTTGACCCAGATCCATTTATTGAAAAGACCATCCCTTTCTCCCCTGCATTTCAGCACCACCTTTGTCGTAAATCTGGTGACCTTACATGTTTGAGTGTAATTCTGTACTCTCCAATTTGTTGGTCTCTTTGCACCAATACCTTACTGCTTTAATTACCATAACTTTACAACAAATACTATCATTCCATTTCTTAGTGTAAAATATCCCAATTTTTTCTTCTTCAAGATTTTCTTATTTATTCTTGGACTTTTTCACATTTAGTAAGCTAGCTGTTGCCACAAAGTTCTTCTGGGCTTTTGGTTATAAATTCTTTTTGCCTATAGATCAATTTTTGAAGAATATATTTTCAATATTGAGACTTCCAAATCATAAACATGGTTTATCCCTTTTTTAACTTAAATCTGTAATTACTCTCAAAAATGCTTTGTAGTTTTCTATGCAGAGGTCTTTTTAAATGTTTTTTTTTTTAAATAAACGTGTGATGGATTTTGCTGCTACTATAAGTCTTATTGTTTCTTAAAAATTTTTTTAAAGATTTTATTTATTTATTTGACAAAGAGAGAGAGAGATCACAAGTAGGCAGAGAGGAAGGCAGAGAGAGAGGGGGAAGCAGGCTCCCCGCTGAGCAGAAAGCCCAATACGGGGCATGATCCCAGGACCCTGAGATCATGACCTGAGCCAAAGGCAGAGGCTTTAACCCACTGAACCACCCAGGTGCCCCCGTTTCTTAAAATTTTATTTTCTAATTTTTTTGGCTAGTATATCAAAATATAATTTCATTTTGTAGCTTCATTTTGTAATAAACAATCATGCTAAATTGACTTCTTGTGTGTGTGTGTGTGTTCCAAAATTTTTTGATTTGTAACTCCTCTCTTTTTTTTTTTTATTAACACATAATGTATTATTTGCCCCAAAGTACATGTCTGTGAATCATCAGGCTTACACATTTCACAGCACTTGACATCTTAATTCTAATATTTTATCTATACATATAGAAAATATTCGTTATACAATCACGTTGCCTTCAAATAATAACGATGCTATTTATTCCTTTCTGACTTTTATATTTTTTCTTTTCCTAGCTTTATCTTACTGACCAAGACAGTGTTAAATTTATCATCAAATTTAGCAGATAATAAGGAAGGATAAAATGGATATCTTTATCTCATTCCCAATCACAGGGGGAAATATCCCATATTTCACTATTAACAACATTTATTATAGTTTGTTGCAGCTGTCCTTTACTAGCTTAAGAATCTCTTCAATTCTTAATCTGCTAAGAATTATCATGAATCTGTTTTGAACTTTTTGGGCATCTATTCAAATCATTGAGGTTTTCTCCTTTAATGTAAGTGTAAGCTAACTATACATATCTGGAATAAACCCACATTTTTTGTGTGTGATTTATTATCCTTTATACATATGAGAATTTGCTATTATTTTGTTTAAAAAGTTCTATTTATACTTATGATATAAATGCCTTTTATTATTTTCTTGTAATGTTCTTATCAGGTTTTCATGTCAAGATTATGTTAACAGTATAAAAGAAATTGAGAAATGTTTCTTCTTTTTCAGTTTTCTGAGTTTGTGTAAGAAGGATATTATTTCTTCCTTAAATGCTTTAAAGATTCCCTACTTACCATCTGGACCTGTTTTGTTTTGTTTTTGTAAGATTTTATTTATTTATTTGAGAGATAGAGAGAGAGAAAAAAATGAGTCAGGGGAGGGGCAGAGAAGCAGACTCCCCACTGAGCAAGGAGCCCAATGTGGGACTCAGTCCCAGGACCCCAAAGGCACTTAACTGACTGAGCTATGCAGGAGCCCCGGACCTGTTTTTTTTTTTTTTTGGTTTTGCTTTTGTTTTTAAAAAAGGTTTTAAATTTAAGGTTTATTTTTTTTTAAGATTTTATTTATTTATTTATTTGACAGAGAGAGAGAGAGAGATCACAAGTAGGCAGAGAGGCTGGCAGAGAGAGAAGGGGAAGCAGGCTCCCCACCAAGCAGAGAGCCTGATGCAGGGCTCGATCCCAGGACCCTGAGATCATGACCTGAGCTGAAGGCAGAGGCTTTAACCCACTGAGCCACCCAGGCATCCCAGGTTTATTGTTTTTAAGTAAGTACATGAAAACTTAATTTTTAAATTTTTTATAACAGTTTTGCTGGGTTATGTTTTTCAAGGAATTTGTACATTGCATCTAAATACTCAAAATCTTGGGCATTTCCTTCTAAGTACTACATTACTCTTATTTTGAAGCCTTAAAATGTCATATTTTATTTTTTACATTAATCTTCTTAAGATTTTATTTATTTGACACAAAGGGAGAGAGAGAAAGCAAGCACAAGTAGGGGGTAGGGGTGGAGGGAGAGGGAGAAGCAGGCTTCCTGCTTAACACAGGGCTCTAACCTAGGACCCTGGGATCATGACCTGAGCTGAAGGCAAATGCTTAACTGACTGAGCTACCCAAGCACCTCTAAAATGCCATATTTTAAATCTATATTTTATTTTAAAACATTTTGCTTAATTTCCAAACATTTAGGGATATTCTAGTTTAATTCTACTGAGTTAAAAAAGAACATGCTTAGAAAGCTACAGGGGGAGGAGCAAGATGGCAGAGGAGTAAGAGGCGGAGATAGTGTCTGATCCCAGAAGTTCAGCTAGATAGTTATCAAACGACTCTAAACAACTACAAACTTAGCAGGAGATAGAAGAGAAGACGAACGGCACCTCTAGAACAGAAAATCGACCACTTTCCGGAAGGTAGGACGTGCAGAAAAGTGAATCCAAAGCAACAGGAAGATAGACCGCGGGAGGAGGGGCCGGCTCCCGGCAAGCTTCAGAGCAGTGGAACACAAAATCGGAACTTTTAGAAATCTACTCCACTGAGGGACATCGCTCTAGAGGCAAAGCGGGGGGTGGAGCCCTCGGGACAGTGTGGTTTCAGGACCCATGGGGTCACAGAAAGACCGGGGGTGTCTGAGGGTGGCAGAGCTCCCAGGTATCAGAACAGGGAAGCCAATGGCAGAGACCGAGCTGAACAGTGAGCTACCAGCTCGGGCTTACCTTGAACTGTGATCCTGGTACAGTCAGGCTGCTGCTCTTCAAGCAGGGACCCCACAAGGGGCAGATCCGGAGAGACCCCCTCCTTCCTCCTCTGGGAGGAGTGGTGCGGTAGCTCGCGGCAGGAATCTGCTGGGATTGGAGACTCCAAATGGCTGTGCGCCAAAGACAGAAACGCTGGGTCACAGGCCGGGTGAGCTCGGAGCGCAGCCGGAGACCAGAGAGACGGGAGGGATTGACTGCTTTTCTCTGAGGGGGCACTGAGGAGTGGGGCCCCTAGTTCTCGGCTCCTACGGGCCAGAGACTAGGAGGCCACCATTTTCATTCCCCTCCTCCAAAGCTGTACGGAAAGGATTCAGGGAACAAAAGCTACAAGAGCGAACCCGAGCAGATTAACTAGCCCGGCCCCTGGCAAGGGCGGTGCAATTCCGCCTCGGGCAAAGACACTTGAGAATCTCTGCGACAGGCCCCTCCCCAAGAAGATCAGCAAGAATATCCAGCCAAGACCAAGTTTACCGATCAAAGAAAATGGTGGAAGTCCTGAGATAGGAAAAAGCAACACATAGAATTCATGGCTTTTTTTTCCCACGACCCTTTAGTCTTTCAGAGTTAAGTTCTTTAAATTTTATTTTTTTCTTACTGTATTTTTTTATTTTATTTTTTTATATTTTTATTTTATTTTTCCTCTTTCTTATTTTAACGTTTTTTAACTAGTATCTAATCAACACCTTTTTAAAAATCTTTTCTAATTTTCACTGTTACATATTTTATCCTCTCATTGTATTTAACCTTATTTTTTTGTGTACATATAGGGTTTTTTTTCTTTTTTCTTTAAAATTTTGGGATACACTTTCTTCAAATAGATCAAAATATACCCTAAATCTAGCACACGGCTTGGA
>JAPYYM010001643.1:0-13224 GCA_028534135.1 Potos flavus
AGGGAACAGTCTCTGGGTTTTTCCTTTGTTGGGTGTTCCTCCTCCTATTCATTTTTATGAGAGGTGAATGAGAGGATGTATAGCTGAATATATCACCCACGATCCAGGCACGGTGCACCCTGGAAGGTTTTGGAGCAATTGGAATTCACCGCCACACAGAAAGAATAAAGATAAGAAGAGAGAGACCGAGAAAGAGGAAAAAAAAAAAAAAGAGATCCCAGCCAGAATGGACCCCAAAATAAGATTTATAAGGTATATAAACAAACACGAACATAAAGACCGACAAATGTATATGGCAAGAAATAAAAGAACCTAGTCAGAATGAACCTCAAGAATAAGGTCTATATGATACCAGAACAAAAGTAGATACATAGAAACACTCACAGACGGATAAGATAGGAGGGAGGTTATAACTCTTCCATATGTTGTATTAAGCCTCTAGCTATAATGTTAAGTAGTTAAAATAAAAAAAAAAAAAACTAGAGACAGAATGAGTGAAAAAAATAGAAAAGAAAGAAAGAAAAACTTGTATCTATGAAATATACAGGTTTTGGGGTATTATTGGGAGCTTAATATATTGGTTTCCCCTACTGTTGGGGTTTTATATTTTTATGGGGGCCCTGTGGTTATTGTCCTCTTGTTTTTGGGTTGTCTTCTGGGGGAGTGGCCTGCTGCGCTGTTTTCCAGTCAATCTTGCTTGGTTTGAGTTGCCCGGCGCCCCAATCGAGCGGCTGGGCTCTGTGGAAAACAGTTTTTTAAGCTTCTGCTCTCTGTAGGTTTTAGCTCTTTTGTAGTTTTTTCACCTTTTCAGAGAGTCCCAGCAAGGTGTCTGCCCGTACCCAGACCTCTGAGTCACACAGAAGCCTCAGTCTGCTCCCCTTTGCAACCTCTGCTCAGACTGCAGCCCGCCACAGGTGGTGCACACCCCCAGCCACCGTCCCAGTGGCCCCACGAGACCCTCAGTAGCCTCTGCACCCTCGCAGGACAAAAGCCTTGAGGTCTAGGAAACCGGTTTCTGGTGGCTGCCTTCGCCGTGACTGCTGTCCCGGTTCCCGGTCTGCGCTGATGGGCTCAGATTCCTGCCCCAAGCGGCCGCGTTCTCTCCGCTGCTGGCTGGGAGCGCTGAGACTCTGCAGCAGGTGGCGGACGTCCCGCAGTCCTAGGGGCCGCCGGCTATGGCTAGCAGCCGGTCTCTCAGGGGCTTTGGAGAGTGCTCCCAGCCCTTGCAGCGCAGCACACAGAGAAAAGCTGCAGGCTCCTGAACCACACCAGGCTCTCTAAGGCGCTTATGGGAGTGCGCCCCGCCCTCTAAATGGCGCAAGGGGTGGAAAGTTGCAGGTTCATGAACCACAGCCTGGATACCCACCAGGGTCTCTTTGATGCGGTTGGTGCCCTTCCTGGGGACGTGGGCTTAGGCCCGTGCCTGTGACCACCCACTTCCACTGGTTGCTCCTTAAGTTCTTTTGCTCTTTTTAAGTGTTTTAAACTGGGCTCTAAGTTAATGCTGGTCCCCAACCACAGGGCATTTTCCTTTGGGATATCACTGTCCTTGGGTCGCTTCTGGTGGCTCCCTACCCCTTTTGTTTATTCTCAGATATCTTCGCATGTTCCCACTCTGCTTTAGCTCTCCACTGCTGCCTTCTGCTCCTGTAGTGATCCAGAAGTGAAAAATCTTACTTCTCAGGCTGATCTCACAGTGTTCAGCATTTTCTGGTAGATATCCAGCTCACTTTAGGGGACCAGTTGTAACAGCACTTCCTACTTCTCCGCCATCTTGCCCCTCCCACCTCAATACATATTGTTTAATAACATTGATTGATATGGTATATGAAGGCAGATATGGAAAGGAGTCACACCGTATATAGCTAAATTTCTCTAAGTAATATAATTATTTACATATAAGCATGTATATAATCATAAAATGACTTTTTAATACACTGTAATATTTTGCCTTAGTAATAGAAATTATATAAAATTTTTCTGAACAACCCACTTCTTTTATTTTTAAGATTTTATTTATTTATTCAACAGAGACAGAGAGACAGCTAGAGGGAGCACAAGCAAGGGGAGTACGAGAAAGAGAAGCAGTCTTCCTGCTGGGCAGGGAGGCCAGCACAGGACAAGATTCCAGAACCCTGAGATCATGACCTGAGTTAAAGGCAGACACTTAATGACTGAGCCACCCAGGCACCCCTAAACAATCCATTTCTTTTTTTTTCCCCCAAATACTTTTATTTTTTCAGTGTTATAAGATTCATTGCTCATGTACCACATCCAGTGCTCCATGCAATACGTGCCCTCCTCAATACCCACCACCAGGTTCGCCCATCCCCCCACCACCCTCCCCTCCGAAACCCTCAGTCTGTAGCTCTGAGTTCACAGTCTCTCATGGTTCTTTGCCCCTCCGATTTCCTCCAATTCATCCCTCCCTTCCCTTTCACAATGTCCTCCATGTTTTTCCTTATGCTCCACACGTAAGTGAGACCATATGATAATTGACTTTCTCCGCTTGACTTATTTCACTCAACATAATCTCTTCCAGTCCAGTCCCTGTTAAAATAAAAGTTGGGTATTCATCCTTTCTGATGGAGATACAATATTCCATTGTATATATGTAACATATCTTTTTTATCCATTCATCTGTTGAAGGGCATCTTGGCTCTTTCCACAGTTTGGCAATTGTAGCCATTGCTGCTATGAACATGAACTTTGGGACTTCATCAAGATAAAAAGCTTTTGCACAGCAAAGGAAACAGTCAACAAAACAAACAGGCAACCCACAAAATGGGAAAAGATATTCGCAAATTACTTAACCTGTTGGTGCCTTAGTTCCCTTCTCTGTGAAATGGAGATAATATGAATACCTGCACTATAGTCAACAATACTATGTTGCACACATAAAAATTTATTAAGAAACTTGACCTAATGATAGGTGCTCCTACCATAATAAAATAAATTAATCCACAAGAACAGAAAAAATCGTATCTTCCTTAAAGACTTTAAGACATTGTGAGAGGGAAGGGAGGGATGAATTGGAGGAAATCGGAGGGGCGAAGAATCATGAGAGACTGTGAACTAAGAGCAATGGACTAAGGGTTTTGGAGGGGAGGGGGAGGGGGAATGGGCGAGCCTGGTGGTGGGTATTGAGGAGGGCACATATTTCATGGAGCACTGGCTGTGGTAGATAGACAATGAATCTTGTAACACTGAAAAAATAAAATAAAAGTATTTGGGGAAAAAAAAGACTTTAAGAGGTTTGAATAAGTTAATATACATAACAACATTATAACAGTGACTGGCACATAGTGTAAAATAAACAAACAAACAAATAATAAATAGATAAATAAATAAATAAATAATATATTTAAATTTAAGAGTGGAATATTTGTAAAAAAAACAATGCAAGCTTCTCCACCTAATTCACGTTGGTGTATGACTGAATTTGTAATAATTCCAATCATAGCCCTTAATGATCTTTGGAGGGTGCAGGAACACTGAAGTCTGGTTTTAATGGGTTGAAAATGATTTCTTTGTAGTGTAGAGGATCATAGGGGGAAAGGAAGAAAAGCTGAATGGGAAGAAATCATAGAGGGAGTCAAACCATAAGAGACTCTTGACTCCAGGAAACAAACTGGGGAGTCGTGGAAAGGGAGGATAGTGGGGAGATGGGGTTAGTATTTCTTTGGCCAAATGCTGGAGGCATCATGAGCACAAGCACAAACACATGAACATATTCTGAAGTTTGCACATTTTAAACTACTTCAGTGTGTATAAGTATATGGCATTGTAAGTAAGCGCACTGGAGTGCCAGAAACTCTTACATTTGTTTTTATTCTAAATAAAAAACTTTTGAGAAGAAATTGTTCTTCAATCTCTAGTAATTCTGAGTATTATGCAGTACATATAATTTGATTTAAAATTTCCCAATTGCACAGTTCTTGTAAATCCTTGTTAGCACTGGCTTTGGAAAATGTTATTTTAAATATTTTATTTAAAAACAATACCACATTCTAAAATAGCGTTCTCTCTCTCTTCTTTTTCTTTTGCTTGAGACAGAGTAAAAAGTTCATCTCTGGAAAAATACAGTTCCATAGAATGTTTTGTTTTGTTTTGCCCTCCTTTGTTTCCCATGTCTACAGTGCTTTAAATGGAACCATCAAATACATGTGTCATTATGGTCCAACAAGTTGAGTGGGATATATACACTTCTCATTTATTTGAGAAGTTAAAGAGTGTACATATTTTATTCATTCCATTTTACTGCAACAAAAATATTGTAAACTAATTTCCCAACATTGTTTCCTAAAATAGTGTAAGATCCTTATTTTATACTCATGAAGAAATTGAGTGTGTCAAGAAGAAAAAAAAAAAAGGTATCTCTACTTTTGAAACCTCTAGATAATTCAAAGGTGTCACAGCTAATTGTAAACTGGTAAACATGCAACGAAATCTATGGTGTTATGGAACAGATTCAACAATACCCTGCTTAACCCTAAAAGCACATAATTCCACTTGGAATGGTCCATTCCACTTAGAGCAACACCATCTTGCTCATCTTCTTCACCCACCTGGGTTCCCATACCTTCATTGTTGCTTTTCTCCAATTGATTCCCACTAATTTAACTTTTCTAAAATCCAAGTCTGATAATTTTATTATCATTTATAAATACCTGGATCACAAAATGGCAATCAACAAGACTATAAAGCAAACCCAGAAGGAGGTGCCATTGAGAGAGAGAGAACTCTATTTTCCTGCTTGGTCAACCACCTGAAATTTGCTTATAGTGTTCCTTTTCTATGGCATCATGTCTTTGAGCAAGAGTCCTGGTCCCAGCCTCCTATACTCGTAGGAAGGTAGCATCTAGTCACCATTCAACATTGACATCTAGGGTCCGCATTCAGCCTCTCTGTTTGGTTGAACTCACATGCCATAGGTAGAATTGGTGTGTCCTGATGAGCTGCACCCTTTCCACATGAGCCTTAAAGCAATTTATGTATTTAATTACAACTCTGCACAAACTACACCTACAGATTATATTTCTTAGGAATAGTAGATATTTGTTATTTATATGTGAAATTCTCTTAACTATTTGTTATTTTTTTATTATAGCATAAGATATGTTTTTTGAATAAATGAAGGACTGAATGATGATCTTCCTCTGCTTGTTTGTATAATAAGCTACAGACTTCAAATATTAGCTCTAATACCACCTTATGCTGGAAAGCTTCCCTAAGCCCTCCTGGTTAGGGTTAATATTTTTCCCATAGTACCTTCTACCACAGTGTACTAGTGATTTTAGAGAGGTAATAGCCACTGGATATCTTCAGGTTTTGAACCTAAAGAACAAAATTACCCTAATTAGACACAGGCCATAAACAATGAATCTTGGAATGCTGCGTCAAAAACTAATGATGTATTTTATGGTGACTAACGCAACACAATAAAATTTAAAAAAACACAAGCTAATAACTGGATTGTTGCAGTATTGATCAATCATGTTAACTTGTGCATGATTTCCAAGATTTGTCACTTACACTGCCACCATGCAGCAAGGACACATTTTTAAAATAGTCAAAAGTCTGACCCTTTATGTTTTATTCTTGAGTAATTTCAAATTTATGGGAAGTTAGTATGAATAATAATAGTACAATTAACGCTCTTATACCATTTGCTTAGATTCTCCTATAAGTTTACACCCCATTTGGTTTATCACCTCTTTCTCCATCTCTCTCACCAGTTGCACACCCTGAACTTTGTTTCTAAATATTTCATCATTTATTTCTTAAGAACATGAATATTCAGAAAAATGTAACATGGATTCAATACAATTGTACAAATATTTTGAATGCAGAAGTGTAAAAAGGAAGAGCTTTCCAGTACAGGGACATAATGCCTTCAAAAGGGACGAAGAAGTGATGACATATCATGTTAAAAGAATCTGAAGAAAAACATTGGCATAAGGTCCTAAAGTTATAATTTGCAGAGTGAAGAAAAAAAAACACATTAGTACAAATATTCCCTACTTCATAGTTTCCTGTAGGACAGACCCTACATTCAACATTTTTTTTAGAGCCCTTGTGACATCCTTATTCCTAAGACTATAAATTAAGGGATTTAAAACAGGAGTGAGTATGGTATAAAAGACAGATATAATCATGTCATTCTCAGGGGTGTGGTAAGAGGTGGGGAGCATATAGGTATAGACAGCAGCACCATAGAAGAGGATGACTACAGTCATATGGGAAGAACAAGTGGCAAAGGCCTTCTTCCACCCCTCTCTTGAGTTCATCCTGTGGACTGTGAAAAGGATGAAAGAATAGGAGCTTGAAATGACTGTCACAGGGATGAGGATCATGAGGACACAACACAGGTACATGAGGGTCTCATAGAGGGAAGTGTCTGAGCAGGAAAGCTTCATTACAGCAGGAACTTCACAGAAGAAATGGTGGATCTCCCGGGATCTACAGAAGGGGAAGGTCATGGTGACGGGTGTCAGCATAAATCCATCCACAGATCCTAGAAACCAGGAGGAAGACACCAAGAGGAGACACACCCTATGGTTCATGAGGATAGGATACCGGAGTGGTTGGCCGATGGCCACATAGCGGTCATAGGCCATGGCAGCTAGAAGGAAAAATTCTGAACCTCCAAGTGTCAAATAGAGAAACATCTGCATCCCACATTCAGTGGCTGAGATCTTATTCACTCCCATGACCTGGTCCATGAGCATCTTGGGCACAGTGACAGAAATGTACATCACATCCATGACAGACAACTGGGTGATAAAAAAGTACATGGGACTATGAAGGTGAGTATCACAGTGTATCAGAAGGATCAGGATGGTGTTTCCAGACAAGGCCATCAGGAAAACTACAAAAATCACCACACAAAGGAGAGCTGGGTACTTGCATTGACTGAAGAGTCCCACTAGGTCAAAATCTGATCGTCCAGTATGGTTGGCCACCCAAGTTGTATTCTCCATTGGATCACCTAGGAGAACTATGGAGTTGATAGATCACTCACAGGATATGACCACCTGAAATAACTGTTTAGTGAGTGAGTGTGTGTGTGTGTGTGTGTGTGTGTACAGATGCATGTGTGCATGTTTACACATAGCAACCCAGGTGCCAATAAGGGGAAGTTCCAAGAGCCTGTAAATTTTAGGATTATAAATTATCTATAATTGAACAAATTTATTGGAAATCTAAGAATTCACAACTGTGGATCAAAAATATCAATACTTAGTCATTCCACCTCTGGGTATACGTTTTCCCTCACAGAAAACAAAAACACTATATGTACCCTTATGTTTATTTTATTTTTTTTTCAAATCTTCAGATGACCTTCATTTTTTAAAGTTTTTATTTAAATTCAAATTAGTTAACATACGGTGTAATATTAGTTTCAAGTGTAGAACACAGTGATTCAATATTTTCATACAATACCTGGTGCTCATCACAAATGCACTCTTAATTCCAATAACTGATTTACCCCATCCCCTCAGCCGCCTACATTCTGGTAACCACCAGTTTGTTCTCTATGGTTAAGAGTCTGTTTCTTGGTTTGTCTCTCTCTCTTCTCTCTCTTCTTTTTTCCCCTTTACTCATTTGCTTTGTTTCTTAAATTCCACATATGAGTGAAATCATATGATAGCATTATTTCTCTGATTTATTTCATTTAGTATAATACTCTCTAGCTCCATCCATGTCATTGCAAATGGGAAATTTCATTTTTATGTCCTAAATAATATTTCATTGTATGTTTTTATATGAACCCATATGTTTATTGCAATGTTATTTACAATAGACAAGATATGGAAACAACCTAAGTGGAAAAGGAAGGAATGATGGGTGTGTGCATATATATTATGCCATTATCATAGTGGATTGAGATTCTTCCCCTTTTTACAACATGGATGGACCCACAAGGTAAGTGAAGTAAGTCAGACTGAGAAAGACAAATATTACATAATTTCACTCACATGTGGAATCTAAAACTATAAATGAATAAAGAAAAAACATTATGAGTCCTAGAAATATAGAGAGGAAACTGATAATTACCAGAGGGGAGAATTGTGGAGTGATGGGCACAATGGTCAACAGGAAATGGGACACACAATCTTCCAGTTATGGAGTGAATAAGTCACAGGAATAAAAGACACAGCATTAAGCAATGTAGTCAATGATATCATAATAGTCTGTATGGTGACAGATGTAACCTCACTTGTAAACATAGCATAACATACAATTTGTTGAATCACAATGTTGTATAACTGAAATTACCATAACATTGTGTGTCAAGTTAATATTGGTAACTTACAGTAAAGTTGCCACAGTTCAAGGTCATGAGATTTCCTGATGATGGATAATTGTTTATCAATGAGTATGGAAATTTTTGGCATCACTGCCATAGAAAAACACAAAAAGGGAATTATGGAAAAAAGACAGTAAAGTCTCTTGTTTATAGATATTTTTTATGGAAATCAAAATTGAATCAACCTTTCAGGCTTAAAGATCCAACTGGATCTTAAAAACTCTTAGATATATATTCCACATGAGAAATATTTAGAAAGTAACTGAAACATAACTTGGGAAATATTTATACCAAAAATGTGAACCCCCACTTTCTGTACAATTAAGCCGGGGTGTGATGCTCTGTGGTTGTGCAGAGCGATCCGTGTTTCCACAAGAGTAGATCAGGGCCCTCACCAATGACCAACCCCTTAGATATCCTAGGGACACCAATTTAGGAGCCTAAACTTTGAGGTTGACTGTAACTGTGCGTCCAGATTATCCTCTACCCACAGTCACTTTGTCCGCTTTACATAAAAACAGGATAATAATGTTAGACCTCAAATATGTTCAGGATTAAATGATGTAACATAATTAAAGTGCTTAGAACATTACAAACTGAAGATGAATAAGCACATATTGAAGAGAATATCTATATCTATGGTGATTTTTATGCAAAATCTATGTAAAAGACGGCAGTTATGATTTGTGTTTTATGATATAAGATGAATTATTTCAGTTTGCCAGTTTTAGTATCTATATAAGAACTTGGATTTGTCCATTTCTGTAGTCCCAGACTAATGTATATTTATATTTATGTATGATATATTTATTATTTTTACTCTGGTTAAGTAGCTCTTTATGGAAAATCTTATCTTAGTACTATCTAGTATATGCTTCTCCAACTTCATCTACTTAAATCTCCTACCATTTGTTCTAAATCTCAGGAAGAAGATTTCACATTTACAAGATCTCTGTCATTTACGAGACAAGCTTAAGTTGTTTTTACAAACATAATCTACTTTATTGTCTATAGTACCCAGTTTTTCATCAAAACTGAGATGCAGAGAGCAAAACTGAATAATGCCAAGTTTGTCTCTGACTATAATACAACTCCCTGTACACTACCAAATCTGGCTACTCAAAACCTATACTTGTGTTAAATGCTGAAGACAAAAGAAAAAAAAGTAAGGGGAGCCTGGGTGGCTCAGTTGGTTAAGCAACTGCCTTCAGCTCAGGTCATGATCCCAGGGTCCTGGGATTGAGCCCCATGTCAGGCTCCTTGCTCAGCAGGGAGCCTGCTTCTCCCTCTTCCTCTGCCTGCTACTCTGCCTGCTTGTGCTCTCTGTCTCTCTCTCTCTCTCTATCAAAAAACTAAATAAGATTAAAAAAAAGAAAAAAGTAAGTTGATTAAACTGAAGGAGGTCACAGTCCATCCATTCAGGCTAAAGTACTGCGCGTGTGTGTGTGTGTGTGTGTGTGTGTGTGTGTGTGTGATTTACAGTAGAATTTTAAAATGCCTCAAAATAAATAAGAAAAAACAATGGAAGTAAAATATATCTGGCCATTCTGAAAAAAAAAAATCAGTAATAACCTCTTTTACATTTTCTCTTCTAGAGATCAAACCTTTGCAACTTCCCAACTACTGACATGTTAAATGTTAAATTTTAAAAGTCCTTATCAACAAAAATAAAAAAAATAAATATTGGCCCTTCTCTCTAGGAAGAGTTTAGGAGTGGTTATGATACAGAGTATTTCAGTAATAAATTCTGACTTTCAAAATATTATATACTCTTGTAATGATTACAAAGACTAATTACAATATTAAACTTATTAACAGTCCCAAGTTCTGGGTTCCAAATCAGTAGAAAGCATTGAAAATATATTTGATGCCTTAATATAAATATTCAACAAATCTGCTACATGTTGCACTAAAAAAATATAAACTTATTCTCATTTTCCATTCCCACTAGGCAGATGACAGCTGACCTCCATGCAAAATTTTAAAACAGCCCAGTAAAAGTGAAACATATCTGCTTTCTGAGTCAATTTTTGCAATCAAATGAAGCAAATCTCTGTTGTACTTTGGTAAATGGGAAATCAAATCACAGTAATCAAGCCATGCTGTATGGTCTTCCTGGCACACCAGATAGGCAATGGAATGCTGTCTATACTACTCAAGATAATAAGTCACCCTATTCATTCTTATTTTCTATATCCAGTTGTTTGTGTTTAATGTAAATAAAATAGTGCATATTTAAATTGGGGAATTATTAAAAAATAAAAAAATAAATAAATTGGGGAATTATTAATATTGAGGAGGGCACGTATTGCATGGAGCACTGGGTGTGATGCATGAACAATGAATTTTGGAACACTGAAAAAATAAAATTAAATCAAAAAACTCTATAAAGATAAAAATAAATGATGTGAGGCCCTAAAAAAAAAAAATAGTAGTGATGGGGCACCTGGATGGCTCAGTGGAAGGTATGTGACTCTTGATTTTGGGATTGTGAGTTTGAACCCTATGTTGGGTGTAGAGCTTACTAAAATATACAAATATATACATTTTAATTTAAATTTAAAATAAATTTAAATATATATTGTTACTTTTCAACTTATTGTCTTGTTTTTTGTTTTTATTTATTTTATTTTTTTAAGATTTCATTTATTTATTTGTCAGAGAGAGAGAACACAAGCAGAGGTGAGTGGCAGAGGGAGAAGGAGAAGCAGACTCCCCGCTGGGCAAGGAGCCAATATGGGACTCGATCCCAGGACCCTGAGATCATGACCTGAGCCAAAGAGAGACACTTAACCAACTGAGCCACCCAGGCATCTTGTTTGTTTGTTTTTTAATAATGGTGATAGAATATCAAATCTTATGCGAAGCTGACAAAAATCCAGAAATTGTCTTATTGTTCTATATCATTCTATATTTTACCTTCCCCATGAGTCAATGAAGTACTTAATCATCTGTACACATTTTACAAATTAAACAATTCAAATTCCCAGTATAGTCATTTTACCATAGATTAATGTAAGAGAAAATTGTTTTTAAAAAATTATCAGGCTAAATGCCTAGCATCACACAATTTACCTGAGAGAGGATTTGCGTCTCAATCTCAATCAGGTGATAGAACCCAGAGCCTATAATGCTGCCTTAGCTTTAAAGAACCCTATCTTCCCTCCACAGTCTACCATTTGGGTATACCCATCACTGTCAGTTTCATATAAGAAATATATATATTTGAGACATTTGTTTCAGTTCTCTACCAGAAATAATGCCCACTCAAAGTAAAATCAGTCTCATTACTTCTGTAAAATTTCAGCCTCGATAAAACAAACATATCATTCAAAACATGGCAGGCATGCATATTCTTTTGTCCATACATAAATGGAAACCAAAAAGCTATTTCCTGATATGTTGCAGAAAGTTATTGCTACCTGATTCAATCAAAACAGGGCAATTAAGAGTACACTTACCTCGATGAGCACAGAGGAATGTCTAGAATTGTTGAATCATTATATTATACAACTTAAACTATTATAACACTGTATGATAATTATGCTTGAATTTTTAAAAATCACATTTGCTTTTCTTCATAAAAATAGATGATAGGGAAAAATTAATGAAATATGGTCGAGAACTAATAGCATGTATCAGAAGGAGAACAAGTCAAAAAACACTAATTACCCTTTTGCTCATGCAGTTCTTTTTATATGATTGAACTCCACATCAGAAAATGGTGCAGCCCTAACCCATCTGGATAATGGTGTGTGGCCATGGTTAACTAACTGTACAAAGATAAACAAGTGAGTGACATCATCCTGGTTTTCCCATGCCCATTATGGGAGTTGATGAGTTTTTTTGTTGATAAATTCCTTCTGGGACTTTGAAGAAGAATGCAATTAAGGGACCTAACAACAACAACAACAACAACAACAACAACAACAACGGCAATGTGTTTCCCTGTTGTACTGTTCTGGTTCTCTCCTCGTGTCTTTTTAAAATCTTTTCTACTTATTATTTTTTTAATCATTTCATTTTATCTATTTGTCATAGAAAGAGAGTGCACAAGCAGGGGGAATGGCAGGCTCCCCACTGATGCAGGATCCCAATGAGGGACTCGATCCCAGGACCCCTGGGATCATGACCTGAGCAGACACTTAACCAACTGAGCTACCCAGGCATCCCAATCTTTCCTTATTAATAAACTGGCAATCTTAGAAATATTAACAGTAATCTCACATTTCACTATTACCAATAAAATCTTATCTGTGAAATAGATGTCAGATTATATGCGTCCTTAACATTTTTACATTATAAAACATTTTCCTTACATATTTGTATATCTATTCTTATTTAATTTTCAAAAATACTGTGTGAGGTATTGATATAATTGTCTTACCTTTCTCTTATCTGAAAAATAGGAGAGTTGCATCTACAACTCATAGACCAATTGATGTGTCAAGAACAGCACCACTAATCACTACTATAATTGAGAATAAAATCAAAGGGGTCACTTTACATCATTGTCTCAATCACTCTTCATCAGATTGCTGATTTTACTCTTTTCTGTCACTCCATTGTAATCAGTGTTGCTTTAATGTTGCATTTTAGGGTAATTGTTTTATAATTTAAACGTTGATATGCTAATAATAGAAAATATAAAAAATATAAATATATATAAAATATATAAAATTTCTATAAAAATATAAAAACACAAACCATTAAAAAGAAAATTTACTCAACATATTGTATACCTAAAAATAATAATATAACATTGTATGTCAGTTATATTTCAATAATGCAAAATACTAGTATTTTAAAAATTTAAAATCTGTTCCACTGGTCCATGTGTCTGTTTTGACACTTCTCCAAAGAAGACATACAAATGGTTAACAGACACATGAAAAAGTGTTCATCATCAT